>VZRF01001130.1:126240-137080 GCA_013396875.1 Vireo altiloquus | reverse complement strand
CAAAGACCCCCAAAAACCCCAAAAAGACCCCAAAAACCCCAAAAAGACAAAAAAAAAAAAAAAGACCCAAAAAACCACCCCCAAAAAACCAACAACCAAGGATTTCTGGGAAAACACAGCAAAACACCACAGGGAGAAAGCAAAATTCCTGTTTCTCACTCAGCAGTGCCCCGGAAGTTATTTGTGATATTTTTTTTTCCTCCCCATGGGAAGCGGAGTGGAATAAATCCACAGGATCCAGAGGTATCTTTGCCATAAAAACAGAGGAAATTAAATATTCCAGGAAATTCAACAAGCTCCTGGAATTTGGGCTGAAAGCATTGAAGAAAGGCAGGGTCGGGATCATTTTCCCATCGCCTCCCTTCCCAAAATTCTGGGATCCCAAATTCCAACAGAGCATTCCCCCGAGCTCACCTTCCCCCGAGCCCAAGGGAATGGGAACTTCATGGGAAATGCAGTTCTGGATGGGATTTTTGGGATGAAATTCCTACCTACCGGCCTCTCTCCTCTGTGCCAGTATTACAAACAAGGCATTAATTAGGAAAAAAAAAAAAATTGAAATCCCACTTTTCACATCAGCCTGGATTCCTTCAAGAGCCACCTCAAAGCTTCAGGTATCCATGGATATCCCTCTCTGGGATAACAGCTCCTCCCAGATCGGGGTTTGCCACAGGCTCCCAAAAAAAAGCATCCCAAAATTCCTCCTGCTCTATTCCCAGGTCTTGGGGAGCTCTGGGAGAGAGTGACACCAAGTGGTTAAAGCCACACTTCCAAAAATAATCCAGCATCCCCCAGCAGCCACATTCCACATCCTTTCCTACAAAACACCTGTCTGGATCCTCCCAAAAATGCTGGGAAGGAATTCCACCCCTCAAGAGAGGTGCTGCTGTCTCGGAAGGTTTTTATTATTAATATTAATATTATTAAAACACTATAATTATCTCCCTACAATCATTATGAGCATCTCTTTTCCCAGGATGGCCACCGGGAAAAACACTGGAGGAGAAATAAATATTCTAAAGAGTTGCAAAAATAAAAGTTAAAATAATTATGGCACAAATCCTGCTGTGCATTCAGGACCTTCCCTTATCCCTCACCCATTTCCAAGAGTGGCAAGTTCAAGGCTTAAGGAAATACAGGAAAAGAGTCAAAAAATCAGGAATTTTCACCGCTTTGCCCCACCAAATAAAGTTTAAGGGAATTTACTGCCACCAAAGGCATGCGGGAATTTACCATTTCCATTTGTTTTCGGCCTCTTTTTCTTCCTCCTTCTGTTTTTTAGTCTTTTTATTGTTCTTTTCTTCCTCTTTCTTTTCTTCTCCTCCTTCCTTAGATTTCCTTTTCCTGGTTTTCCCTGGGGTTTCCTCCTCTTCACTCTTCTCCTTCTCTTTTGTTTTCCCCTCTGGCTTTTTCTTCTTGTTTTTCTGCTTTTTCTCTTTCCCTGGATCACCTCCCTTCCCTTCATCCTCCTCCTTCACCTCCTGCCCTATCCCTGCATTCCCAATCTCTCCCAATCCTTCCTCCCCTCTCTCATCCACCTCTTCCTCCTCCTTTATTCCTTTTCCATCTCCACTTCTTTTTCCCACCCTCTCCACTACTTCACCTCCCACTCCTTCCTCTCCCTCCTCATCTTTCTCCATCTCTTGCTCCTCTTCCAGCAAGTTTTCCTTCTTTATTTTCCTCTTCTCCACCTTTTCCGCCCCCTTCACTTTCCCATTCTTGTTCCTTGCTTTGCCCTTCTCCCGTTTTTTATTCCCATCAGCCCATCCCTGGCTACTGTTGGTTCTCAGTCTTTTGGCTCTTCCTTGTCCCCCTTCCCAATTCCTGCCTTCATCCTCCTCAGTGCCATCCATCAAATCCTCAAATTTATCCTTTTCCCCTCTTTTTCTCTTCAACCCCTCTTCCTGCTTATTTTCCTCCTGTTTCTTCCCTCTTTTTTTCTTCAATCCCTTCTCCTGCTTGTTTTCCTCTTGTTTCTTCAATCCCTTCTCCTGCTTGTTTTCCTCTTGTTTCTTCAATCCCTTCTCCTGCTTGTTTTCCTCTTGTTTCTTCAATCCCTTCTCCTGCTTGTTTTCCTCTTGTTTCTTCCATCCCTTTTCCTGCTTATTTTCCTCCTGTTTCTTCCCTCTTTTTCTTTTTGGGGCTTGGGAATCCTCTTCCTGCTGCGGGATAAGTGGATCCAGCTCCTTCTCCTCATTCTCCCTCACGGCTCTGAGCCCCAAATCCATCTCCAAAGGATCTCCAGAGGGGGATGCAACTCCAATCCCACCAGCAACACCTTCACTCAGAACCTGTGGGAAGCAGGAATAAGGGAGGAGACATTGGGAAAGGAGAGAGGTTATCCCAAATCCCAAGTGAATGGAGGAGAGGCAGGATTAGGTCCAGGGGGTGACAACCTCTCCCTCCAGTTTTCCTACCCCAATTCCATTCTGGGTCTCCAAGGGCTGCTCTCCCACAGCAGGTCCTGCTCTCTGGGATTTGTCCTGGGATCTACAACGACATCACAGCCAGTTCTCACCACCAGCATTCCCTTCTTACATCCCAAATCAGGGAATTGCTCCCAAACAAGGGCTCATTTCCCTCCAAGCCACAGACAGAGATATCCCAAGGCAGCAGGGAATGGCCTCCAAACTGGATTTTATGGGATGAGGAAGCTCAAAGGAGCAGGACCATGAGATCTCCAGATCCAGTGGGGCAGGTCCCAAGGAAATATTCCCAGAAACACCTCAGGGGAAAAGTCTGGAAGGTTTGGCAGCACAAAGGATGGGATCAGGTTGACCACGGACACAGGGGAAAAGGAGACAGATGTGACACAGCTCCTGGGACTGTGGGGACTCTTCCAACAGGGAATGGGAAGGGAAAGACAGGGAAGCAGCCTCATCAATTCAACAGGACAAGGAGTGTCCAGATCCATGATCTCCACCATCCATCCACGTGAGGAATCCAGGAATGTTTCCCTGCTCAGAAGAGAGCTCAGGTGAACTTTAGGGAATTCTGTGGGATTTGGAATTATAAAATTATTTGGGATTATAAAGCACCAGCCTGCCCTGTCATTTCTCCCAAGGCTTCTCCAAGCCAGGCAGGGAGTTTGGGAGTCTCCATGTTGCTCACATTCCAGAAAAAACACGGAAAATAAGAATGAGGCAACAGCAGCATAGCCTAAACCAAGCTTACGTCTCTCAGACTGAGCCTACAACTCCATAGGGTGAAGACAGGGGGGATATTAGGAAAAAATACCCCACCAAAAGGGGTGGTCAAGCACTGGAAGAGGCTGGAATCACCATCCCTGGAAGTGTTCCAAAAACTTGGAGCTGTGCTGCTTTGGGTCATGGTTTAGTGGTGACCTTGGATGTTTTATTTCCCCATCCTTAAGGATTCCATGAGTTTAACGTTGAGGTGATGGTGTCCCTTTCCCACAGGGAAACCTGGAGTTTTTCCTTCTGGGTCACTGTCACCTCCCAACCAAATCCTCTGGTCCATCCTAGGTAAGCCTGGAGCTGAGCTCAAGCCACGGATCAGATCCATTCCCTGCTTTTCCCAACTCCTGGATCCCCCCAGCAGGAACTCTTTGGAAGCACAGCCAGGTGCCCTGATCCATCCCAAAAAAGAGTTGGAATCCCAGCTTCCTCCTCCTAAGCAGGATAACAATGGCTCTTCCTGGACTTCCAAAGAGACAAGAGCCACAATTCCTGCTTTTAGCCAAAATATCCCAAAATTCCTGCAACAGAAAGTTGGAATTCTGGCCCTTTTTCATAAATTAATTTAGGTCGATAATTAATTATCCAGCAGCGGGACATCAAAGTAACCAAGGAAAGCCTTCAAGCTGGCTTGGGATGGAAACAAGTCCTCAAAAAAAACCCCAAACAAACCAGGAGCCAGATGCTTTTTCCACACTGGAACACACATTACACAATCCACACTAAACTCCTTAGGGAAAATGAGGGCTCAGCCCCTCCGATCCCATTGGCAGGAAGCAGATCCATGAATCAGAAGGCAAAAATCCCAGCACCTTTCGGGATCATGCTCCTCCTTCCAAAGGTTTTATTGGGGAACTCTCACCGGGAATTTTTAAGAGGCAGAGAGGACTAGGAATTCCAGCTTTAGGAATTCTGCTTCCTGTCTCTAGAGGGAAAGAGAAAAACCTTTTCCCAGGATTTGAGAGTGTGGTTGTTCCCATCAGGACTTCCCCAAATTTATGTAGGAATGTGAACCTGAGCAGTCACACCCTGCTGCTGACTGAGGGAGGGTGGATGGGGCTGGAACCTCCCTCTCCACCCTCAAATCCCAGAGCCTCAAATTCCACCTGGGATGTTTTTGGGAAGCTTTGAAGTCATCGAAAACACCAGGATGTGGAGAAGCTGCTCCGTGAAGGCACCAGCGGATCCAGGAGGGAAAACCAGGATTGTGAAGCTCCACAGGGAGAAGAAAAAGGAGAAAATTCCAATTCCCTGGGAGAAAAATTATCCAAAAAAATGACCCAACTCACCTGGAAGAGTCTTCCAGCCCCACTGGTGACCCTTGAGGGAGGTTTGCTTTGGTATCCTCCTGGAAAATATCAAGGATTTGGGAAAGTTTTCCTGGCACAGGTACCCCAAACCAGCACTTCTCCCTTCCTCAGCCACCTTTTGGCTGGGATCCAGGAGCCCAAAATCCCTGGTTTTTTCCAAGTTTTGAGGTTTCATGGGGTTAGGAAATCCCTGTTTTCCTTCCAGAAGCACAATAAAGGAA
Organism: Vireo altiloquus; assembly: GCA_013396875.1. Lineage (NCBI taxonomy): Eukaryota > Metazoa > Chordata > Aves > Passeriformes > Vireonidae > Vireo > Vireo altiloquus. Next base: position 132,352 of record VZRF01001130.1, on the reverse strand, counting down.
TTTCATGGATAAATACAGGAAAACTCCCAGCCCTCATCAACCACCTGCTCCTTGGAAGCACTGCTGGGAGAGCAATCCAGGGAACAGAAGGGATGGGAGGGCTCCAAAACAAAGATGGATCAAATTCCAGGTGCTTGGAAGATGAAATCACCCTTGCAGCAGATGGCAAGAGGGAAAGAGAGGTGGGGAGCACAAGGAGAGTGAGCAGGAGGCAAGGAAAAGGAAAAAATAGGGAAAACGGGGAGAGGATCTGAAGGAAAATGAGCTCGGAGGGGACACAAACACAGCCCTAAAATCTGACCCATGGAGGCCACCAAAAATCCAGGAGAAAAATACCAAAATATGGGGAAAACGGGGACAGGGCATAGAAGAAAGTGAGCTCAGAAGAGACACAAACACAGCCCTAAAATCTGGCCCATGGAGGCCACTAAAAATCCTGGAGAATGGAAAAAAGCATCAAAATCCAGGAAAAATGGCGACAAGACCTAAAAGAAAATGAGCTCAGAGGGGACACAAACACAGCCCTAAAGTGTGACCTGTGGAGGCCACCAGAAAATCCTGGAGAAAGGAGAAAAAAAACATCAAAAAATAGGGAAAATGGGAACCTAGAAGAAAATGAGCTCAGAGTGAAGACAGAGCCCTGAATTCTGATCCAAGGAGGCCACCAGAAACCCTGGAAAAATAATTTTAAAAAAATAAAATCAAAATGTAGGAAAAAATGGGGACCTTGAAGAAGATGAGCTCAGAGGGGATACAAACAGAGATCTAAAATCTGGCCCATGGAGGCCACTAAAAATCCTGGAGAAAAGAAAGAAAACAATCAAAATATAGGAAAAATGGGGACAGGACCTAAAAGAAAATGAGCTCAGAGGGGACACAAACACAGCCCTAAAGTGTGACCTGTGGAGGCCACCAGAAAATCCTGGAGAAAGGTAAAAACCATCAAAAAATAGGGAAAATGGGGACTTAGACGAAAACGAGCTGAGAGTGGACACAGAGCTCTGAATTCTGTCCCTTGGAGGCCACCAGGAATCCCTTCCCACTGTTTTTACACTTGTTTTCCAAGCTGGAACCATCTTCTCCTGCTCCTGACCACACAAAGCGTCCCAAAACTGATCCCAGCCTCACCCAGGGCTTGCCAAGCACCAAGATTCTCACTCTAAATCCCAACTTCCTCAAGTTTCTCTTCCCAGGGCTTTCAAGGGAAGCCAAAACCACACTGGGATTTGATTTTTTTTTTTCCCTGAAAGCTGCTAGGTGAACTCATTAATGGGAAAATAAAACCCCCGAGTTAATTACAGGTTGGTTACGTCCGTGTAAACTTTCATTCCCTGGGAATATGCCTGCTCTTGGATTCACAATCCTTCAGAAGCCCCATTGGGAAATTCAGGAAGAGGCATGACCTTCCAAAGCCATTCCTGCCTGGAAATACCAGGAATACCAAGACCCCAGGCAGCCCTGAGGGGTTTCAAGGCTGCTCCTTGAATCTGATCCATCCAGGAGAGTTTTGGGAACATTTGGGATCCTGTTTGGGACAGGGATGGAGAGAAGGAAAAAAAGCAAAAGCATCTCTGCTGGATTTACACACCAAGAGGACAAATTAACACAAAGCAAAATATAACAAAATATAACAGGACAAGCAAAATATAGAGGGAATTTTCTGGGATTTGTGCTCTCCAGCACTAGCCAAGAATCATGGAATGCTCTGGGTCGGAAAGGACCTTAAGGAACCATTCCACTCCCACTTTCCACTACACCAGGTTGCTCCAAGCCCCATCTAACCTGGCCTTGGACAATTCCAGGGAATGAGGCGCGAGCAAGGAAAGCAGTGAAGACCAAAATCCTGAGGAAGGGAAGTGAGAGTCACCCATATCCTGGTGCTCCCCTACTGGTGCCAACACCAAAATGTGATGGATTCAACCCGAAAAACCAAGAAATTTGTTTCCTTGATTGAATTCCAGATGCTCCAAAGCTCCTTTTAGGGGAGCATCAAACCCCAGGACCTCACCCCTCCCGGCTCCTTTGGGAACAAACCACAGGAATGCTCCCAAATCCTTCAGCACAGCGACCGCCACGTACCAACCCAGATGCAGCTCTCTCCTCAGCTTGGATCCCATTCCAGAGGCTCGAGCCAAGGCCTTTCCCATCTGCAGCCTCCTGCTTCAGGGAGCTTCTTGGCCAGAAAGGGGACAGAAATTTTTTTTAGGATCACAGAATGGTTTGGGTTGGAAGGGATCATCTCGTTCCAAGCTGCTTCCATGGGCAGGGACACTTCCCATTATCCCAGGTTGTTCCAAGTTCCATCCCACCCGACCTTGGAGAATTCCAGGGACGGGGCAGCCACAGCTTCTCTGTAAAACCTCTGCCAGGGCCTCACCACCCCCTCCCAGGGAAGAATTCCTTCCCAAAATCCAATCTAAACCTTCCATCCTTCAGCTTAAGGCCGTTCCCCCTTTTCCCATTACTCCATGCCCTTTATTTTTCCCTGTTAAAAACTCCTTTTGATAATCAAAGCCCCACAAGGGAAGCAGAACCAGACGTGGCACTCCCATGCCACAATCCTGGGATAAACCCAGATGGGAAAAGCCCAGCCCTGTAGATCCCATCTCCACCCCAATCCAAGGGTTTACCTGCTGATGGTGTTCTCCTGCAGTGGCTTTTCCTTGGCTTTTGATGGTTTCTTCTTCTCCCCTTTTACCACAGATGGCTTTGCACCAGGATAAGGGAGAACAAAGTTCACGCCATGGGTTTGGTTCCCACAAAATTTTTGGGATAATTACAAAGGTCACCCCAGTGTACATGGTGGGGTTGGTACCTCCACTGTGCATTCCAGCTCCTTCTTCCTCTTCACTGGGAGCTCCTTTGGCTTATCCTGCCCCTTCTCCAATTCATTCTTTCGCTTCCTGGGATGAGGAAAAATTGATCCCACTGAAACCAACCCCTCAGCAGTGACAATAAACCACAATGAGATGCCATAAATCCTAATCCTTATATGCCCAGCAGCATCAAAAACGGCTCCCCAAAAGGAATTTTGGAGGAATTTCTCTGTTTGAGCTCTAAAATTCCCAGGAGAACCAGTGGGATAAAAAAAGCTGGAGCCCCTCCCCAAAAATTCCCACAGTGCCCACCTGCTGCTGCTCTTCACCCCACCGGCTTTTGTCATCCCCATAGCTCCGTCATCCACAATTTTTTGGGAATGTTAAGGCAGAGAATCCAAGGATGGTCGCTGGAAGAAGACAGAAACAGCACAGGAGTTGGTGCCACACCGATTTTGCTCTCCGAGGAAACCCCAACATCCCAATCCCAAAGTTCGGATTCCATGGGGTCAAGCTCAGCTTTAATGAGGACCCAAGCTGAAAAAAAAAAAAGAAAAAAAAGAAAAATACTTGAGCTCAGTCCCTGAGCTTCTGTTGGAGGTGGTAAAAGAAAAGAAAATAGAAAGAAAGAAGAGGAAAGTCCCTAATATTGTTCAGGAATTTAGAGCTTCCATCACCATAATTAATAATAATTAAGCACAGCTGAGAAAAGGGGTAAATCGAGATATGGAGTCCCCACCACCACCTCTCCTGCTCCCGTGGCTGGAGCAGCCAAACTCCCCCAGATCCCTACTTTCCCTAAAAATTCAAGAGGATGCAAGAAATACAGATCATATTCCTGGTCTTTATCCATGAAAATCCTCCACACTGAGGGGGAAAAAAACCCAGGATTTCTTAAGGGGAGAAGTGAAAACCAGTATAAAACATCCTGAAACCTTTCCCGGGAGTGGAAAACACTTGAAAAAAATCTCGTATTTTACCAGGCTTTGCTGTGCCAGGAGCACTTGGAGCTGCAGCTGGGATGAAGCCCAGGCAGCACAGGAGAACATTCCCAATCCCAGCCAGCCTAGAGAAGATCCCACTCCTCTCCCGGCTGCTTCCCCAAGGGAATTGCCCCCTGTCCCAGGAGACTCCTTTAAAGCCTCCCTCAGCCTGATTGGAGGCTCCCACCCCAAGATGCATCCTGGGAAATGAAGTCTTAACCCAAAAGCTGAATTTTGGGCACGTCCCGCTACAGCAGCTCCTCAGCAGGGAGACTCGGGAAGCAGGGAAACACTTCGGACAGCTCGAGTGGAGAATGGGGGCAAAAACACGGATTTGAAAATGGGTTGGAAAAACCTACTCGGCAGGATATGCTTCCTCTTGTAATTGAATCGTTAAATTAATCCCCAAATCCATCTTTTCTCAGCTGCCTCTCATCCGTCAGAGCTCCAGTGGCTGGATTTGGAGGAGCCTGGGAGCAAAGCCCCAGATCCCAATGGCTCCTGCTGCCTGTAACCCTCATGCTAAAACCCATCCCGCTCCTCTCCAGCCTTTTTCATGGGATGAGTCCATTGCTTCCACCTGCCCCCGATGTCATCGAGAGCCTCATCCCAGCTGAGCCTCATCTATCCCAGAGCAGGGGTGAGGAGCACACCTGGGAAGGGGATGGGGAAATGGGACAACAGGCAAACGCTTTCCCCAAACTGGGAAAGAAGGATCCAGGGATACCTCAGAGCCCTTCTCAGTGCCCAAGGGAGCTCCAGGAAAGCTGGAGAGGGACTTGGGATAAGGAATGGAGTGCCAGGATGAGGGGACTGGCTTTAAACTGGAATAGGGTGGGATTAGATGGGATATTGGGAAGGAATTCTTCCCTGTGAAGGTGGTGAGGCGCTGGAATAGAAATCCTGGCCAAGACGTGGCTGCCTCATCCCTGGAAGTGTCCAAGACCTTGGATCAACCTGGCCTTGTGGAAGGTCTCCCTGCTTCCTTTCAACCCCATTCCAACCCATAACTCCAGGAAAATGCTGGGATTTGGGTCAGCAAAGGGCATTGCTCCGTGTGGAATTCCCAGCCGGGATGAGAAGCAGAGCCCCACATTCCCCTGGGAAGGTCGTGGCCGGGAGAGGAAACCCCCGGAGGAAGGGCTGGCTCCGGGAAAGCCTCTTTGATCCCAGTTGCACCATCCCTGGAAAAAAAACACGTCCAAGCCACCTTTCTGGCTGGATGAGTGGAAGTTGTCCAGGGATGGGAGCCAGCCCCAGGGAAGGGAGAAGGGAAGGACAAATTCAAGCCGGGGCTTGCTCGCCCTTGGCTGCCTCCTTCCAAGGACAGCTTGGATTTTAATTCCTCCTGTTTTCCCTGGATTCTGTGAGATTTATTCGGCTTGGTGGGGGTTTCTCCTAAGTTTTGTGTGTCCGTGATGGGAAAAGATGGATTTTGCAGGGATGTGAGTTGGGAAAAGCCTGTCCTAGCCTGGAGCAGCTCCTCAATCCCACCCAAGCACAACCTGGGATAAGTCCCTTGAAAATTAACCTGAGTTTTGTGTGTTTTTATGGATTTTCCCTTCGTAGATGCTCTTAGCAATGGGAGCATGGGAATGGGATGGCTCCATCCAGAGCTCTGCTTGAGAAAGGTGGAGAACAAAGTGTGTTTGGCTCATCCTTATGGAAAACCAGAATGGGATCCCTGCACCGTTTGGTGACACCGCAGTAGCTGTTGGGGGATGTATCCATGAAAATATTCTGGATTCATTAGTAATTCCACCTCCCTAGTCCAGCTGTTCCTTTTGGATTAGGAAACCCAGGGGGGAGAGAAGCCTTTCCCTGGGATCACACAATTCTTGAAGCCCTGATGAGAAAAAATGACTGGGGAGGGTGGGACTGGGTTAATAAATGCAGTTATAAAATAAATCCACTCCCTGTAAAGTGTTTAATGTATCCTGAGCCGACGTTTTCAGCTGGATCTGCATGGAATTCCCTCTGTCCCTTTGACAGGAATGGGATTTATCACTCATTAATTTCACTGTGGCCCAGGTAAAGAGTGAGGAACCTTCTTGTGGTCGGTGACAGAGGTTCAGAGCGGGAATACAGCGCGGGATTTGCCTGGAAGTAGGAATAAAGTGGATTTGATTTTATGTCTTCATTAATTCTTTATTATATTTGATATTAAATTATGGTTTATCCAGGAGCAGCATGCAGCGGCTACAAGAGGGCAAGGGCACAGCAGCCCAGATGTTGAGGAGAGGAGGGGGGAAGGTGGGGCAAGGTGGGACCAGGGATTGCAGGGGCAGAATGAGGGAGGGACCCCCCAGATGT
>VZRF01001130.1:111424-122544 GCA_013396875.1 Vireo altiloquus | reverse complement strand
TTTTTTTTTTTTTTTTTTTTTGAGTGGGAGTTTAGTGGGAGTTTATAGGTTTGAGGTTGGAGCCACAGACCATGGGCCCAATGGATGGGGTTGGGATCATGGATCATGGTCCACCTTTGAGGTCCAATATCAGGAGGATGTGGAGCTGCAGGATTGAGTCCAGAGGAGGCCATGGAGATGCTCCAAGGGCTGGAGCTCCTCTGCTCTGGAGCCAGGCTGGGAGAGCTGGGAATGTCCAACCTGGAGAAGGGAAGGATCCAGGGAGAGCTCAGAGTCCCTTGCAGTGCCTAAAGGGGCTCCAGGAGAGCTGGAGAGGGACTTGGGAGAAGGGATGGAGGGACAGGACACAGGGAAACAGCTTTAAACTGGAATAGGGCAGGGTTAGATTGGATATTGGGAAGGAATTCTTCCCAGTGAGGGTGGTGAGGCCCTGGAATGGAATTCCCAGAGAATCTGTGGCTTCCCCATCCCTGGAAGTGTTCCAGGCCAGGTTGGGCAGGGCTTGGAGCAAGCTGGGATAGTGGGAGGTGTCCCTGCCCATGGCAGGGGGTGGAATTCCATGATTTTGAAGCTGCATTCAAACCCAAACCTATCCATGATTCTGTCATCCCTTCAGTATCCCTTTTCCTGGGATCCAGACTGTCTGGAGTCCTGCTTTCCTTCATTCCCTGTCCTTGGGAATGGGAAGGTGTTTCCCTGGAGGTGGGGCTGGCTGTGGAGCTGAGCTCAGCACCAGCTGATGACTCCTCTTCCCACGTTATGGATGCCTCGAGTCTCCGTGGAAATTAAACTTCCTCAGTTTCTCTCTGGGCATTCCCCAGATTCCCTAATTGGGAGGAATCCTGGTGGTGACTCCTTTGTGGCCAAAACTGGTCTTGGGCATGGCTCAGCTTGGTCCAGGCTTGGGCAGCTGTGCTGTGGAGCAGCATCTGGGATCCAGCCAGGTTTTTCCAGGATCTCCAGGAGCTTTTCCTGCAATTCCTTGCTGGGGCCACAACTCCCAGTTACCAACAGCTTCCTCACTTCTCTGGAAAGATACGTGCCTGGATTTTACCAGCGCGTTCCTGATCTGTGCCCGTTCTTCAGGAGCTGGATCTGCATCTCCATTTCTCTCTTCCTTGGAACTTTAACAGCACTTCCAAAGATCCCAGTTCTCCCTTCCCACATTTGATCCCTTAAGACCCTTCATTTTCCACTTTCCCCCTGGTGCTTCCAGCTACCAAGGAGCAGAAACGATCCCTTTGTCCATGGAATTACCCTTTGGACTGGCTGGCCTCCACCTCTTCCTCCAGGTGATTCTGTTTGTCCCTGATGCTGGAAAACCTGCCTTGTTTTTTTTGTCACCGAGGAGGTCACAAATAACTCACGGGGTGTGGCTGCCACCCAGGAGTCACCCAAGGCTTTGTCACCTGGGGATGGGAAGCTCAAAGTCCATCCTGAGCAAACATTCCCTAAGGACTCGTAATTTCCACCCGGGATGGGCCCTCTGGAACCGGGAGAGGTGTCTGGCATTAAAAAAAGCCCTCGAGTCATTCCCAGTGTTCCCTGCAAAAAAAAAAAAGGTTGGAGAATCCTTGATGTCCCTCAGAAGACCAACCTCAGTTGGTCTCGATTCCCTCCGGAAGAGATCTCACGGAATCTTTTTTCCCCTCATGTGGAGACCTGGAATGAGAGTTTTTGGTTCCATCGTCAGATCCATGTGAGGTTGGAACACAGAAGGAATTCCCAGATTTTTTTTCTGGGCCTAAATGGCCTTTTTCCAAATAAAATCATAGGATATGGTTTGGGATGGACTCACGAGGATCACAGAGTCTGATTTGTGACCCTAATCCTGCTTTGTCACAGGTGATAAATGTCAGGGCTGGCTGCACCTCGCTCATTTTCATGGATTTCTGATCCGTCATTCCCTGTGTACAAACAAAAGCTGCAGCTCCCTGGCTCCTTCCTGCACAATTTATGGGCGAGTTTTGTGCTCGTTTTTCCTTTAAAAACCTTTAAACCAGGAAAGGAAATTCAGATTTTCTCCAGAGCCTCTTCTTAAACCCCCAAATTCCCTTTTCCAGGTGTCCCCAGCTGCACCCCAAAGCCTGGATGAAAGAGCCTCTCTTTCTTCTGACCTTACAGGGGTGACCTTGAGGGCTTGAGCAAAGAAGAATTAAGTGAGGAAAATCCCTTTTGGAACCCAACAGTGAGATTTTGGTGGGATTTTTTTTTTTTTTCCTTCCCCCTTATGCAAGTCATGTTTAAATCCTTGGAAACTCATTCTGTGGGTTTTAGTTTCTGGTTGGAACTCGGGAAAAGCTTTGGGATCCTTTGAACTGTTGGAAATGCTCTTGCCTTGATTCCTTATCTTCCATACCTGTATTTGGATTTAAAGATGGCTTTTTTTTTTGCTTTCCTGGAGCCAAATTTCCTTCTTGCTCCAAGATTTGTGGAATTACAATTTCTGTGATGCTCCAGGAGCTCCTGCAGACTGAGCTTGGTTGTTCATCAAGGAATTATGTTTATATTGATCCATATAAGCCAGGGACGATTTTTTGGGACCGAGGCAGAGCCTCTTGAGGCAAAATGTGCAGCAATCCCATATTCCTGCAGTTTTCCAGCTTTATAAATGTTGAGGAAAACAAAATTTATGGAGATCACAGGAAATTCTTGATCTCGAATTCCTGACTTAACCTCCCAAGACTCAGGGTTTATATCAGGTGCTCCTGGTTTTCCAGCACCTTTCTGCTGCTGGCTTAGGAGCCTGGATAGGGATTGAGGATTTATCCCATTAAATCTGATGGAGAAGCCAGGGAAAAATCCCCTCACAGCTCCACGAAGAGCTTTAGTGCTTCCCAGCAGGAGGAGTCAAATCAATTTGCTAAATCCCTTCACGGCTCCTGCAAGGAAGAGGTTTTAAACCCTCTTGGAATATCTTGTGGAGCCATCCTAGTGTCTTCTGCATCCTATTCCTTTCCGTCCTTCATCCCTGGCGCTTTTCCTCCCAAGGATCTTCACAGTGGGTTTGGATAATCCCTTCCCTTGTGCCTTTCCATCATCCCAACCTGCACTTCCCAGGCCTCCTCCTTGTGGTCTCCAGGTGGTTTTTTTGCTCCTTTTCCCCACAAAAAAAAATATCCCTTAAAGTCCTCTGGCTGATTCCAAACTTAGCCAGAGGTGGGAAGGCCTCCAAGGTGCTGGAATTTGCAGGGAGAGCTGGAATCAAAGAGAAACTTCCACCTGATGAGCTTTGCATGGATTTCTGTGCCTCTGGAGGTGAAGAGAGGGAACCTGGAGCAGTCTCATTTGCGTATATTTGGGTATATTTGCATATGCAGTCGTCACTCTTGTCTCTGGATCTGTCAAGCTCTCAGAGATCTCATCTTGAAATTTGTGATTAAGCCTTACAATTTTAATGAGCACCTTCTCTTTACATCTTGGCTTGGTTTCCTCACCCTTTCCCTTTTTCCTCTGATTCCTGGATTTGTTTTTTTCCCCCCATAGGTAGACAACAGAATGTGTGGATTTTCCCCAGGACAAATCCAGAAGTGGCAATTCTGGGTCAAACTTCCTTGTGTTTGCTCCTGGGTATTTCACACCCAAGATTTGTGCAGCTCTATTGGGGTGTTTTCCTCAAATCCCACCGATTTGCTTTTCCAGAATAATTGGGATCTCGTATGCTTCCAGCTTGTTCCTTTCATCAAATTCATGGATCACCGTAAAGCATTAATCCCACAGATTTACAGACCAGCTGGAGTCACTCTGATTCCTCAGTCTCCAAGGTACCAATTAGGAGCTCCAATCTTTCCCTTAAATGAAAATCCCAATGTTAGTCCCGGAACCTTTTCCAAAGGAAGCATCGCTCAGTGGACTTCAAATATGAGGAATTAATTTTAAGGAAGCTGAAGTCCATGGAAATGCAAAATTTTCCATTTCCTCCTTACAAGGTCCCATGGGAGTGGTGATCAGGCATTCCGTGGAATTATGGGATGGTTCACATTGGAAAGGACATTAAAGATCATCTCATTCCATGGGTAGGGATACCTCCCACTATCCCAAGATGCTCCAAGCTCCATCCAGCCTGGCCTGGAACACTTCCAGGGACATCCACAACTTCTCTGGGAAACCTGTGCCAGGGCAGGGGTTCGGAATGAGATGATCCTTAAGGTCCCTTCCAACCCAAACCATTCCATGATTTTGGGATCTTCCCGTGCTTTGCAGGCCCAGAACTTTTCATACTCTTGAACTTCCCAACCCTGCGCCTTTCCAACCAGGTTTTTATCCAGGGGTCTTCCAGAGGCTCATTCCATCCCTTTAAATCGTCCCTTGCACAACGGGAATGATCCCAGCTTGGGCAGAGCTTTTGCAGCCCTGGATTTTGGGGATGCTCCTTGTGGCAGCCCCATTCCCTGGGGCATCCCATAATAACCCTGTAAGCCAGAGGGAAATGTGCTGGCTGCTATTTCCTGGAGTCAGGAATTCATCGTGTTTTCCATGTCTGCGGAAATTCCGAGCCGAAGCCGCGGGAAGGATGGAATCAATTTAGTGCTTTGTGCCTCTCGTTCCTGCGTCCCCGTGAACTCCTGACTCCCTGTGCTCCATATCCCGGAGACAGCCTTGGGATCACACCTGTTCCCGAGCTTTGGGGTCATACTGAGCTCATCTCCAGCCCCCCTGGATCTTGGCTTCTGTCCAGAGCCTGGAAAAAGGGGACGTGGAATTCCCGTTCACGGCTGCGTTTGGGAAGGACTCAGGGAAAGAAATTCCTGTTGGGCAGAATGTGGGGATTGGGGAATAAAATGGTTTTTCTGAGGGCAGTGGGAGGTCTAGGGGGTGAGAAACTCAACGTGACCTGGCCGTGTGTGCTCACATCCCAGAAATTCCCAGTGTCCTGGGCTCATCCCACTGCGTGGGCAGCAGAAAAAAAGGGGAATTCTGCCCCTCAGCCATGCTCAGGTGAGACCCCACCTGGAATCCTACATCCAGCTCTGGGGTGTGGTGGATGTGGAGCTGCTGCAGCAATTCCAGAGGAGGCCACGGAGATGCTCCAAGGGCTGGAGCCCCTCTGCTCTGGAGCCAGGCTGGGAGAGCTGGGAATGTCCAGCCTGGAGAAGGGAAGGATCCAGGGAGAGCTCAGAGCCCCTTCCAGTGCCTAAAGGGGCTCCAGGAGAGCTGGAGAGGGACTTGGGATAAGGGATGGAGGGACAGAACAACAGGGAATGGCTTTAAAGTGGACTAGGGTAAGATTAGATGGGATATTGGGAAAGAATTATTCCCTGTGAATGGAATTCCCAGAGAATCTGTGGCTGTCCCATCCCTGGAAGTGTCCAAGGCCAGGTTGGACAGGGCTTGGAGCAGCCTGGGATAGTGGAAGGTGTCCCTGCCACTTCCATGATCTTTAAGCTCCCTTCAAGCCTAAACCATTCCGTGACTCTGCGCCCTGAAAGTGCACGATTTACGGAATGGACGGGCTTTTTTTGAATCCCAAAACGTGGATTTGGGATGAGATCCTGCCCTTGTCTCTCAGCAGGGCTGTGACCCCTTTGCCCAGACCCAGCGCAGCAAACTCCAGCACCGCCGGGCTCGCATCAACCAACAGATCAACAAGGAAATGAGGATGAGAGCTGGAGCAGAAAACCTCTTCCGGTGAGTCCTGATCCCCTGAGCATCCCCCGGGCTCTGGAATTTGGTTGGAGATGGGAACAGAGCCTTGAGATCCAAGATTCGGCTGGTGGAAGATTGTTGAAAAGCAGGATGGGAACAGGTGGGATAATGGGAATGGGGTTGGGCTTGGAATGCAGAACTCCGGCCTGAAAACCCAGCAGTGGATCCAATGGGCATGGAGCTGTTGGAGATGCTCCAAGGGCTGGAGCTCCTCTGCTCTGGATCCAGGCTGGGAGAGCTGGGAATGTCCTGGAGAAGGGAAGGATCCAGGGAGAGCTCAGAGCCCCTTGCAGTGCCTAAAGGGGCTCCAGGAGAGCTGGAGAGGGACTTGGGAGAAGGGATGGAGGGACAGGACACGGGGAATGGCTTCCCACTGCCAGAGGGCAGGGTTAGATGGGATATTGGGAAGGAATTCTTCCCTGTGAGGTTGGTGAGGCCCTGGAATGGAATTCCCAGAGCAGCTGTGGTTTCCCCATCCCTGGAAGTGTCCAAGGCCAGCTTGGATGGGGCTTGGAGCAGCCTGGGATAGTGAAAGATATCCCTGCCCATGGTAGCAGGGGCTGGAATTGGAGGTTCCTGAAGATCCAACCCAACCCATTCCATGAAATCCCGCTTTAGAAGAATAAATAGGTCAGAAAATCCCTTTAGGATTGAGTCCAACCATTCCCCCCTGGGAACTTTCCCTTGGCACTCCCAAGGCCACCACTTGTCCCCAAGTGCCACACGGATTTTATCCCAAGGCTGACATTTTTTTAGCATCTCTTGTGTTTATTTAATTTTTCGTTAATATTTTGGGGCACATTTCAGGCTGGGCAGGTCTTTAATATAAAAAAATCCGTAAGTCTGCCTTAAAATACAATTTTTTGGGACTATTTTGCCGGTTCTCTGATTGTTTTTATCCCAAATAAAGTAAAATTAACTTTCCACTCCTGAACTGGAATGGTTTAACACCAATGGAGTATTCCTGTTGCACCTGAAAGAAGGGGAATAGTGGTTGATCCCTGAAAAAAAAATGGTGTTTTCCTGGGGGATGAGGACATCCACGTTGCTGTGCCTCATTTAATTAAGGAAAAAAAGCCATGGAATCCCAACTTCTGCCTCTCCTCTGTGTTGTAATAAAATTAAAAAACAACAACAACAACAAAAACGCAACGGAGGGAAATGCGCTGGCTCAGCAGAAATCCGCCTGGTTTTGGGTTTGGAATTTGAGCTGTGGGAAGGGAGAGTAAGGAAAAATGGGATGTGAGAAAAAAAACCACATCTTAATTATCAGGGAAATGCAGTGGGGGGGTGCAAAAACTCCTTTTTTTGGCTGGCTCAGCACTTTGGGTGTCCTTTGGAGCAGCCTCTTTCCCTCCCTCCCTCCCTCCCACAAATCCAGCCGAGTGATAAAGTTGCTTTCTCGGCATTCCGGTGCTCCAAGCTTAGGAAACTTGGGAAATCTAGGGGTAGGGGAGAAAAAAAGGGGAAAACCCAAGCTTGAGCTGAGAGGCTGAGGAGGAAGGGGAGGGGGGATTATGTCGCAAGTCTAAAGGTTATTGCTTTGAAATTAAAGTGTTGCGTGGATAAAATTCCTTTGGATCTTTATCCTGGTGCTGATGGAAAAAAGCTGCGGATTGTCCAGCCTGGAGCAGTTTGAATTTTGCTGGGATTTTTGCCTCTAAACTTAAAAAGCAAACACCCCCAATGCTTGGAAAAGATGATCCTGTTCAGCCTTTCTGTGTCTTTTCCTAGAAAAGTTGGCAGGAATGGGGTGTTGGAAAAAAAAAAATCCATGTGGTGGAAAAAATTGATGATTTGTTTCCTGGGTAAATAAATGGAAAGAGCCAGAGGAAACCTTTTAATTCCTTGTTCAAATCGTGGGACAGAGTGGAGGAATGGGAGAGAGAAAAATGTCCCGGATTTTGGAATGAAAGAAAATAAATCACAAAATAAATCCCAGAAATTCCCTGTGTCCTGGGCTCATCCCACAGCGTGGGCAGCAGGAGAGGGAGAAATTCTACCCCTCTGTGCCTCTCAGGTGAGACTCCACCTGGAATTCTGCATCCAGCTCCAGGATCCAACATCAGGAGGACATGGAGCTGCTGGAGCGAGTCCAGAGGAGGCCATGGAGATGCTCCAAGGGCTGGAACCAGGCTGGGAGAGCTGGGAATGTCCAGCCTGGAGAAGGAAAGGATCCAGGGAGAGCTCAGAGCCCTTTCCAGTGCCTAAAGGGGCTCCAGGAGAGCTGGAGAGGGACTTGGGACAAGGGATGGAGGGACAGGACACAGGGAATGGCTTTAAAGTGGAATAGGACAGGGTTAGATGAGATATTGGGAAGGAATTCTTGGCTGCGAGGGTGAGGAGGCTCTGGAAGAGAAATTCCAGAGAATCTGTGGCTGCCCCATCCCTGGAAGTGTTCCAGGCCAGGCTGGACAGGGCTTGGAGCAACCTGGGACAGTGGGAGGTGTCCCTGCCCATGGTAGCAGGATTGGAATTCCATGATTTTGAAGGTGCTTTCCAACCCAACCCATTCCAAGATTATTTTCTGTGTGTGGCACTTGCAAGTACCCCAGGAAAACAGGAAAACCTTTACCTGGTGACAGAATCCTGGCAAAATCATGGAGCAGATCCTCATGGAAGCTGTGCTAAGACACCTGGAAAATAATCAGGTGCCTGCTGTGAGCCAAAGAAATTCCTGGCAGCTGGGAGCAAGGAGGGAAACTCTCCTTAATCCACATGGGATGAAAATTGGACTGGAAGTGTTTTGGGTGTATGGGGGAAATAAATAGGAATTAAATCCTGGTTTATAGGGATTAAATACTGGTTTATATGGAAAGATGGGGTGGTGCTGCCTGGAGAATTGCAGGAATGCTGAAGGATTTTTCACTGGAAGCAGCCACGGGGTATCTTTGGACAGGCTGTGGTTTGGCTTTGTTTGTTTAGAGGGAAAAAATTCCTTGCTCTTGGAAAATCCCAGCAAAGTGGAGGCAGGAGGAGACTCTAAACCACCAGATTTTCAAAGGAAAACCTTGGAACTTTTCCTCCTGCCCTGAGTCAGGGGAGGGCAGGACCCAGAAGGATTCAATCCATAAAAAATCTGCATGAAAGGCAATAGGCTTTGGAAAAGCTGGAGGGAAGCAGTTTCTGTGTGTTGTTTTCCCTGGATCCCAGCGTGGTTCAGCAGCCAGAGCCCCTTTCAGCTCTGGGTTATCTCTCCCTGCTTTCCTTTGGAGCAGATAAGCAGGGAATAATCAGCCTGGGAGCTCGTCCTGCTGGGAACAGCCGGAATCAATCCCTGGTGTTTACAGCTCCTGCCGGGAGCAAGGAAGGGAGGGCAGGAGCTCGGCAAATCCCTTCTCTTCCATGAGGATTCTTTGCACCCAAAAATGAATTTTTCCTCCTCAAATCCCTCCATTTACTTGGGGTGGGGGAGCACCTGGAGTGGTTGCAGCCCAAACTGAGGCTGTGCTGGAGGTGGAAGCAGGAATGGGCAAGGGGAAGGTGGCTCTGGAGCAAAAATTCCTGGATGCAGCATTGGGATGAGTTCTGCCTGGGCTCAGCCTCTACCTGGATGTTCTGACTTTCCTAATCCTGAAAGGCTGTGAGAGATGGGAATGTCCAGCCTGGAGAGGGGAAGGATCCAGGGAGAGCTCAGAGTCCCTTCCAGTGCCTAAAGGAGCTCCAGGAGAGCTGGAGAGGGACTTGGGACAAGGGATGGAGGGACAGGACACAGGGAATGGCTTCCCACTGCCAGAGGGCAGGGTTAGATGGAATATTGGGAAGAAATTCCTCCCTGTGAGGGTGATGATGCCCTGGAATGGAATTCCCAGAGAATCTGTGGCTTCCCCATCCCTGGAAGTGTCCAAGTCCAGGTTGGGCAGGGCTTGGAGCAACCTGGGATAGCAGAAGGTGTCCCTGCCCATGGAAGGGGTTGGAATGGGATGACCCTCAGAGGTCTTTTCCCACCCAAACCCTTCCATCACCTGGAGCACCAGAGGCACATGGATCACACCACTGGATAACTTAATCTGGGGTAGAAAAATAAACTCACAGATGAAAAGAGGGAATTTTGATCCACTGGTTTCTTGCAGGGCCACCAGCAACCACAAGGTGAAGGAAACAGTGGCTCTGGAGCTGAGCTACGTCAACTCCAACCTTCAGCTCCTGAAGGAAGAGCTGGAAGAGCTCAACAGCAGCATGGATGTGTATCAGAATGAGAGGTGGGTCTGGGAAGAGCAGCCTGTTCCCTTGGGATTTCATTTTTCCTGCTCTTGTGGAATTTTTCTGGGAGCAGGGCTCCTCTTGCCTTGTCCACCCTGCTCTGTCCCACGGCCGAGGGTTGGGATGACCTCCAGAGGTTCCCTTCCAATCCAAACCTTTCCATCCTCAGGGACCGTGAGGTGGTGACTGGGGAGGATTTGGGCACGGGCCGGAATTCCTGGGAAGTTCTCCTCCTGGGAATGTCAGTGTTTTCCTTCTGCAGCTGCGAGGAGAGAAAAATCAGCTTTTCCTAGGGGATACTGGGATGCTTTGGGATGGATGGAGCATCCTTTGGACCCTGATATCCCCGAGCAGGAGAATTAGGGAAGAAAGAACCATCTTCCCTTGCATTGTCCCCCTTTCCTGGGAATGCCACCAGAGCTCTTCCCAATGGGGTATTTTGGTGATGGGAATCACCATCCCTGGAAGTGTCCAGGGAATGACTGCATGTGGCGCTCAGTGCTTTGGGCTGGGTGGGATCAGTCACAGATTGGACTCGATGATCTTGGAGGTCTTTTCCAGCCTAAACGATTCTGGGATTCTGGGATTTGTTCCTCCTTTTCCCTTCCTGAGTTGGATGTGGTTGGAGGGGAACATCAGGTTGTGTGGGTGACGTGGCTGAGGAATGGGATGGGATCAAGAGGAACCTGGATAAGCTCCAGATAAACCTCATTGGGCTCAGCAAAGCCAAGTGCAACATTCTTCACCTGAGTCAGGGCAATTCCAAGCACAAATCCAGGCTGGGGGATGAATGGACAGAGAGCAGCCCCAAGGAGAAAGATTTGGGAGTTTTGGGGGATGAGAAGCTGAAAATGCCTCATCCACGTGCGCTCACATCCCAGAAATCCTCCCGTATCTTGGGCTCATCCCACAGCGTGGGCAGAGGAAAAATGGGGATTGTGCCCCTCTCAGGTGAGGCCTCACTTGGAATTCTGCATCCAGCTCCAGGATCCAACATCAGGAGGATGTGGAGCTGCTGGAGCAAGTCCACAGGAGGCCACAGAGATGCTCTGAGGGCTGGAGCCAGGCTGGGAGAACTGGGAATGTCCAGCCTGGAGAACAAGAGACTCCAGTGAGAACTCAGAGCACCTTCCAGTGCCTAAAGGGGCTCCAGGAGAGCTGGAAAGGGACTTGGGACAAGGGATGGAGTGAAAGGACAAGGGGGAATGGCTTCCCACTGCCAGAGGGTGAGGTTAGATGGAATATTGGGAAGAAATTCTTCCCTGTGAGGG
>VZRF01001130.1:85224-110648 GCA_013396875.1 Vireo altiloquus | reverse complement strand
TTCCAATCCAAACCTTTCCATCGTCAGGGACTGTGAAGTGGTGGCTGGGAAGGATTTGGGCATAGGTCAGAATTCCTGGGAAGTTCTCCTCCTGGTAATGTCAGTGTTTTCTTTCTGGAGCTGCGAGGAGAGAAAAATCAGCTTTTCCTAGGGGATACTGGGATGCTTTGGGATGGATGGAGCATCCTTTGGACCCTGATATCCCCGAGCAGGAGAATTAGGGAAGAAAGAAACATCTTCCCTTGCATTGTCCCCCTTTCCTGGGAATCCCACCAGAGCTCTACCCAACGGGATATTTTGGTGATGGGAATCACCATCCCTGGAAGTGTCCAGGGAATGACTGCATGTGGCGCNCATGTGGAGCTCAGTGCTCTGGGCTGGGTGGGATGGGTCACAGGTTGGACTCGATGATCTTGGAGGTCTTTTCCAGCCTAAATGATTCTGGGATTCTGGGATTTGTTCCTCCTTTTCCCTTCCTGAGTTGGATGTGGTTGGAGGGGAACATGAGGTTGTGTGGGTGACGTGGCTGAGGAATGGGATGGGATCAAGAGGAACCTGGATAAGCTCCAGATAAACCTCATTGGGCTCAGCAAAGCCAAGTGCAACATTCTTCACCTGAGTCAGGGCAATTCCAAGCACAAATCCAGGCTGGGGGATGAATGGACAGAGAGCAGCCCCAAGGAGAAAGATTTGGGAGTTTTGGGGGATAAAAAGCTGAAAATGCCTCATCCATGTGTGCTCACATCCCAGAAATTCCCCCATATCTTGGGCTCATCCCACAGCGTGGGCAGAGGAAAAATGGGGATTCTGCCCTTCTCAGGTGAGACTCCACCTGGAATTCTGCATCCAGCCCTGGGGTCCGACAGAAGGATGTGGAGCTGCTGGAGTGAGTCCAGAGGAGGCCATGGAGATGCTCCAAGGGCTGGAGCCCCTCTGCTCTGGAGCCAGGCTGGGAGAGCTGGAAATGTCCAGCCTGGAGAAGAGAAGGCTCCAGGGAGAGCTCAGAGCCCCTTGCAGTGCCTCCAGGAGAGCTGGAGAGGAACCTGGGACAAGGGATGGAGGGACAGGACACAGGGAATGGCTTTAAAGTGGAATAGGACAGGGTTAGATGGGATATTGGAAAGGAATTCTTACCTGGGAGGATGGGAAGGCCTTGGAATGGAATTCCCAGAGAATCTGTGGCTGCCCCATCCCTGGAAGTGTCCAAGGCCAGGTTGAGCAGGGCTTGGAGAAACCTGGGATAGTGGGAGGTGTCCCTGCCCATGGCAGGGGGTGGAACTGGATGGTCTTTAAAGCCCCTTCCGACCCAAACCATTCCATGATTCCACGTTTCTGTGTCCATCCACGTGCTTTTCCCAGCACATTCCCTGTCAGGGGTGCTCAGTTTTCCCAATTTGCCACTTGCTTGCCCTGGCTTAAAAAGAAGTTGGGAGCAGCAAGAACAACCCCAACGCCTGCCCAGGCCAGACAAAGCCTCCTTTGTTTATTCCAGGCATTGGATTCCAGTGGAATTCTCGTTAGGGAATGAGCAGTAATGGCTTTCTGCATTAATTATAGCTCCCAGAGCTGTTTGTTCCAAGGAAAACGTGGCTGCAAATTCCCTGCCCTGCTCTCCTGGTTTTCATAACTTCCTTTGCCTCTTTTCCTGCTCAATTAATGGTTAATTAATGAGTTATCAGCTTTTTTGGGGGGATAATGAGAGGGGCCTGCTGTGTTGGTGAGGGTTTGAGCCTGTCTTGCCCACCCAACATCCAGGATTCCTCTGAAAAGCAGGAGCTGGAAAAATAAGATGATTTCAGGGATCTTTTTGTGTCTCTCCTTTGTGCTGCCATTCCCAAATCTTTTTTGGGAAGAGCATTTTTCCCGAAGTGGAGTCTCTTTTAACAGGAGCAACACAGGCCCAGGGCAAAGAGCTGCTTCCTTTTAATCTCCAACCCACAGGATCCATCCAAGATTTTTAATCCAACCACTGAACAGGTTCTTGTCTTCTTCCAGTGAATCCATCAGCGTTCCTATGATCCCTCTGGGACTCAAGGAGACCAAGGAGCTGGATTTGCTGGTACCACTCAAGGTGAGCACTGGGGTTTTGTTGATCAGTGCTGAAGCAGCTGAAATTCATTTCCCAGTTTGGAAGAGCTGCCAGAAAATAAATCAATAGAGAGGAACTTAAAACATGGGAAAGTGGGAGATGAGGGTCTGGAGATGCTGGAGAGGAGGGAAGGGAGGAGACAATTTCTTTGTGGAGGTTTCCTTGTGGGCAGAAGTGGTGAACTCCTTATGCAGAGTTGCCAAAAGTCATCCTTAAAATCCTAAAAAATTGTGATTTTTCTCTTGTTTCCCCATCCAGGATTTCATCGGTGAACACTATGGAGAGGAGAGTGTCCAGTTTGAAAAGGAAATCAAGGAATTCATGGAGCTGCGACAGGTTGGTGTCCCTTGGCTTCTAAAGTTTGGCTTGTCCAGGGTCGCTCCTTGGAGATCCTTCATTTTCCTCCAGGATTCCCCTCATCCTTTCTCCAAATTCCGTTTATCCATGTGTTTCAGGCTGCAGCATTCCCATGCTACAGCACCTTGGCTTTTGTTGATAGGTTCCGAAATATTACAGAGTCTCTCCAGGTGGGCCTTGGAGAAGAGGAAATTTAAAGCAATCTGGGAAAGGAGGGGAAAAAAATCCTGTTTATTCCCAAGGATTTCTGTAATCAGAATTTCCATGAGTTTTTCTTAACGGAAATAAGAATGGTTTGGTTCCCAGCCTGCTGCTTCCAGATCCTGGTGCCCCAGCACCCAAACTTTCCCCATGGATGAACCTTGAAGTCATGGAAAGGTTTGGGTTGGAAAGGCTCTTAAAGATCATCCAATTCCACACCCTTCCATGGGCAGGGACACCTTCCACTATCCCAGGCTGATCCAAGCCGCATCCAACCTGACCTTGGACACTTCCAGGGATGGGGCAACCACAGCTGCTCTGGGAATTCCATTCCAGCCCCCCACCACCCTCCCAGGGAAGAATTCTGATATCCCATCTATCCCTGCCCTCTGGCAGTGGGAAGCCATTCCCTGTGTCCTGTCACTCCATCCCTTCTCCCAAGCCCTCTCCAGCTCTCCTGGAGCCCCTTTAGGCACTGGAAGGAGCTCTGAGGTCTCCTTGGAGCCTTCCCTTCTCCAGGTGAACACCCCCAGCTCTCAGTCATTCTTTGAGGTCTCTCACCCTGTCCCATGGAGCTTCCTCCTCTTTTCCCATCCCTGTGTCCTCTCCCATTCCCGCAGGCCATGCGCACCCCAAGCCGCAACGAGGCCGGGCTGGAGCTTCTGATGGAATATTACAACCAGCTCTACTTCCTCGACAGCCGCTTCTTCCCTCCCACCAGAACCCTGGGTGTCTTCTTCCACTGGTGGGTGCAGCTTTCCCCATCCCACCTGGGTGGGGAGGGAGTCAGCATCCAAATTTCCATGATGGAATCGCTACCGGGGCTGGTGGACACTGGGATCTGGGTTTGCTGTTGCCTCGGGTGGGTAATTTGGGGAGGAAGGGGGAGACACAAATCCCATGAGATGTACCGTGATGGGAACGGTGCCTGCGAGCCCGCCTGGAGCACTGAACACCCTTCAGGCTCCTCCTGCATCCATGGGGATCGTGGGGTGGTTTAGGTTGGGAAGGACCTTCAGGATCACCTGGTTCCAACCCCCTTTCAGTGAGTAAAGACACTTTGGGGACTGTGACAGGGACACTTTGGGGACCATGGCAGAGGCACTTTGGGGACCATGACAGGGACACTTTGGGGAGCATGGCAGGGGCAGTTTGGGGTCTCTGACAGAGGCACTTTGGGGACCATGACAGAGACACTTTGGGGACCATGGCAGGGACACTTTAGGGGCCATGACAGGGACACTTTGGGGAGCACGAGAGGAACACTTTGGGGAGCATGACAGGAGCACTTTGGGGACCATGACAGGANGACAGGGACACTTTGGGGAGCATGACAGGACACTTTGGGGAGCATGAGAGGAACACTTTGGGGGCCATGACAGAGGCAGTTTGGGGACCATGACAGAGACTCTTTGGGGACCATGACAGGAACAGNCTCTTCCTTCTCTTCCCGGGAAGCTTTTCCCAAAGGTGGGAATAATCCATGGAAATGCAGGAAGGGATAGGAGCAGTTGTGGGCAGAGGTGTTCCCCGAGGGATCGTGAATGGAGCACAAGGTGGCTCCACATCAGTTGGGTGGGTTGGGAAGAGGAGTTGGGATAATCCATCAGCCACCTGAAGGGATGTCCTGGCTGAGCAGAGGAGAGGAGAGGTGCTGATCCATCTCCCCATGGAAAAAGGGATCCTGGAGCTGGGATCACCCAGGGCTTCGGAGAAGAAATTGGGCACAAGGATGGTTTAGATGGCACGGGTTGCACCCAAGATCTTCTTACCCACCACTGATAGAGAGGTGTTGGATGTTCTTGGAGGGAAACCTGCCTATCCCAAAGCCTGATCCTCCTCCTCACAAGCTCGGTAACTTCCAGGAGCTTTTCCCTCCTCCAGGTGCCTTTAACTACTTGAAGGAAAACTTCTCCAACGCTCCCAGCCTTGACATGAGTGCAGCCTCCCTGACCATGCTGGTGAGGCTGATGGTGGCGCAGGTCCAGGAGTGCGTCTTTGAGAAGATGACCTTGCTGCGTGCCCAGAACGACTTCCTGTCCCGCCTGCAGCTGGCTCAGGAGGCAGCAAGGGTGAGGATTTTGGGAAGGAGAGGATTTGGTGGGATTTTGTGGTCGGCACAACCTTCCGGGAGAGCACAGCCTGCTGTCACCATCTCCTGAGGTCCATCCCTCGTCCTTTCTCTTCTCTCTTCCCTCCTCCCAGGTGGAAGATGTTTATTCCCTGGTGCACCAGACCATGAGCCAGCCCCACGTCAAGGATTACGTTCCCTTCTCCTGGACCACCATGGTTCACGTCAAGTCGGAGCATTTCAAAGCCCTCTCCCACTATTTCGCTGCCATTGCCCTCTGCGACTGCCCTGGTGAGTGTCTGGCCTGGAGGGAGCTTCTTGCTCATCCAAGTGCTGATTCCATGTGGTGTTTCCTGGTTTTTTGGGGTGGGATTCCTGAAAGAAGAGATGTTAGGTACAGCACCTGAAGTTTTTGGAATGCTCTAAGCTGTTGGATCTTGGTCATGGACTCAGCGATTCATCCCCAAGGCAGATTTTCCTGTATTTTTGGTTTCGGCCAGGAAAAATCCAAAGAAGGGGAGGAAAAAGCTGCTAAAGGGATGTCACCTGCTGTCCCCTTTGGGGCTGGGTGTGGAAATAGGGGTCACCTCCCTGCCATCTCCTGCCAGCATCCTCAGCCCAGCGTCCTTTGGGTCACCTTGTGCTAGGTCAGCTGAGGGCTTCAAAAATCAAAAATAAATCCAAAAATCCCTTGGATTTAGTTTCCAGCCTCATGGATGGAGGTCCTGGGAATCTCAGGGTGGTGGCAGCACGGGACATGTGGTTCTGTGGAGTCACTCGGAGTGTGGCTTCAAGACGTGACCCTTGATCTCCATCTGTGCCACCACTGACACCCTGGGAGCAATTTTGGGATGGAGCAGAGGATCTGGGGGTGGGCAGCAGATGCTCCTGGTGACCTTTGGTGCCACCTCGTGACCTTTGGTGTCACCTGGTGGGGTGGCTGAGAAGCTTTTGGAGACTTGGGTGCCAAAACCGGTGCTGATGGTGACACCGGTGGCTGCCAGACTGTCCTCACACCCTCCCCCGCTCCGGAGCCTGCCCAAAATCTTCCTTGCGCCGTGTGGGCGTTGCAGAAGCTGGGTTGAGCAAGGAGATGGGAGAGACTGGGATGATGTGGAACTGGAAGGGCTTAAAAGATCTGAACAGGAGAGGATGATGATGGAGATGGAATTCCATGGGGTTCCAAGGAGCAGGGAGAAGCTTTCCGTTAAAATTTCTGGTGTCCGTAGGCAATGAGGGAAGCAGAAATCCGCCGGAGATGCCTAATTTGGGAATTTCTTGCCTACTGTTGGGATCTCACGTTCCTGCTCCCACCTCTCCCTCGTCGGAATAACAAATCTTTTGCTTCCATAACCAGCTGGGAATAAATTCCTTACGCTGCAGTTTAATCCCTCAGGGGTGCTGACGTGGCAGGAGCTGGCACAGGGAGAGCCAGCTCTGTAGCTGCCAGTTCCCAACCCTCTGGATCCCTGTGCTCACCAGGCTTTGGGATTCTCTGTTTGGAGCAGCAAAGCTCCCTGGAATCTTCTGGGCTGCTTCTTATCTCACTATGTGTCAAGGGAAAGAGGCTCCTGTGCAACCCTGAGTGAGCCAAAGAGGATTAGGAACCATTTGGGCTGGGGAAAAAAGGGTTTAAAGAGCCCAGTGTGAGGCTGGGAGAGCCTGAGAGAGCTGTATCCATCTCTGCTTTCCCATGGAATGACTCCTAATTCCATTTTCCATGGAATGACCGTGGAGTGACATGAGTTGCACTGTGGGCTGGAGAAAAGGCTCCAGGGAGAGCTCAGAGTCCCTTCCAGTACTTAAAGGAGCCCCTGGAGAGCTGGAGAGGGACTTGGGATAAGGGATGGAGGGACAGGACACAGGGAGTGGCTTCCCACTGCCAGAGGGCAGGGATAGATGGGAATTGGGAAGGAATTCTGGGCTGTAAGGGTGGTGAGGTCCTGGAATGGAATTCCAAAAGCAACTGTGGCTGCGCCATCCCTGGAAGTGTTCCAGGCCAGGATGGATGGGGCTTGAAGCCAAGTGGAAATGTCCCTGCCCACGGAAAGGGATTGGAAGTAGAGCGTCTTGAAGGTCCCATCCAACCCAAGGCATTCCATGATTCCCTGATTTCATTATCCCTTGTCTCCACATCAGTGACCTCCGGGTGGGTAAATCCCAGGCCTCTCTATTCCCAATCCTGCTTCCAGACTGGAGCAAAGGAAGGAAGGGAAGCCCTCAGCTTCAGATCCTGGCGCATCCCTGGCTGGGATCATCCCTGTGCCCATCCGTGGTTCCCTGCAGGCTGTGGTGGGATGGCAGGAAGGCACTGCCGGGGCCAGCTGAAGGTGGATGTGGCTCCTGGTCCCCTTGTTGCCACTGCCACGGGAGGCTGGGTGGCCCTGACCTCTCCCCAATCCCAGCTCCGTCCGTTTGCTTCCCACAGCTCCCTCGGATGCTGAGCTGCCGGAGCAGGAGAAGGCTTTCCTGCAATTCCATGTCACCATGCCCGAGGGGCCATCACTCAGTGTCCTGCTGCAGGATCCCGAGGAGAGGAGGAAGCTGGGTGAGCACAAATTTCTGGATTCCACCACGATTCCCACAGATGATGAGATTTTAGGAGGAATCTCTCTGCGCAAAGAGGAATTTCTCAGGGGATTTCTTCTCCTGGGAAGCAGGAAAAGCATCAGAGTCCCCTCGAGGGTGTGAGGACCAACTCGTGGTGCTTGTCCCAACCTGTCCATCCACGTTTGACAGGAAAAATTCCAGGTGTTCCAAGCCAGGTAACATCACCTGACGCTCAGGAGAAATCCGTAGGGACACGGAGATCCTGGAAGCTCCTTGGTTTGGGCTGACTTGGCTGGAAAACAAGACACAGCAGATGCTCAGGGGGTGGCTTTTTCAGCTGCAGCAAATTCTTGGGAGACAAGAACTCCTTCCCGTGCGGAATTTCAGCCCCAGGGAAAGAACAGACGCTGCTTATTCAGCTGAAGTCGTGTTTTGGCAGCCCCTCCTCAGCGGGGCTGCATCGAGAGCAAACTCAGCACTCAGAATTTGGGGTGTTGCCTCCCCCCCAGGAGCTCTTTTCCCTCCTTGCGTACGTGTGGAAGGAGGTAGATCCCACCAGGAATGAGTTTGGCCTCAGCAAAGTCCTTCAGGATGCTTGACTGGATTCCCCTGCTGGGAATGGGAAGTCGAAACCTCCAAACAAACCCCAAAATCCAAGTATTTTGTGGTGGCACCACCCCAACGCCTTCAGCTGTGGTCACCTGGTTCACACCAGCTTTTCCAGCTCTGCCCGTTTTTCCTGGGGGGAGCAGACTCTGTTCAACATTCCCAGTGAAAAATGGATACGTAGACACCAAGCTCAGCTTGGATTTGGTTTACAGGAAGGGAAAATCCAGGAGAAGTTGTGGATCTCCATCTCTGGAAGTGTCCAAGACCAGGTCAGACAGGGCTTGGAGCAGCCTGGGATAGGGAAAGGCATCCCTGCCCATGGAAGGGGGTTGGAATGAGCTGAGCTTTAAGGTCTTTTCCAACCCAAACGATCCCATGATTATTATTATTAGCCTTATTCCTCATAATTTCACATTTTATGGATTTGATAAAAATTCTGGTAGGGAGTCTTTCTGTTTTTTCCCATCCAACCCCAAAACATTCCCTCGGCTGTAAGTTCCTTTGGCTGTGGGTTCCGGGAGTCTGGAGCAAAACCTCCTCTCCCTGGATTCTGTTGCCACCGTGTGTCCTGAGCGTGAAATGCCACAGGCACACGTGTTTCCATGAGACACGCACGGGGAGAGCTTTTCTGGGAGTTCAGCCTTGGATACGGCTGCCTTGGTTGCCGTTTCCCACGGAGGAGATGCTTTGCGTCGATATCCGCGGGTCACTGGAATTCCAACTCCTCTTTCCCGACCACTTCCATTTCCCAGGGGTGGGAACGCGTTGAAGGCAAGTGGAGAGGAGCAAAGGGCAGAGGATGGGAGAGCAGGATGGGCAGGACAAGGAAAAGCCTTAGCCTAGAAAACAGGGATGCCTTGCACATTCCCAAGGAGGACGGGGCTGGGTTGTTCTCCATGTTCCTGTTCCCGAGGGATGCGAGGCGATGGAGAGAAGTTAATTTGCTCGGGAGATTGAGGTTAAGCGTGAGGAGGGACGTCGGGGGTGGTTTCTCAGGAACATCTGCCAGCTCCGGCGCCGGGGGAGCGAAGTAGGTCACCCTTCAAGGTCCCTTCCCAGCCCTCCATCGGCTGGGACCGACCCCATTTAGGGCTGGGAACGTGACTGGGCCGTCCCTGAGTCACAGCAGGGTGGTGGCACCGCTCCTGAAATCCGTGGGCAGCCGGGCGGGAACGGCGCCGGAGCTGCTGCTCCGTCGGGCTCAGCTCCCTCTGCTCCCTC
This sequence comes from Vireo altiloquus, assembly GCA_013396875.1. Classification (NCBI taxonomy): domain Eukaryota; kingdom Metazoa; phylum Chordata; class Aves; order Passeriformes; family Vireonidae; genus Vireo; species Vireo altiloquus. The sequence continues at coordinate 101,550 of VZRF01001130.1, read as the reverse complement.
GCAGGCAAAGCTCACCTCAAAAAAGCCATCATGAAGCACGAGGAAGCCATGAGGATCCATGGGTTGTGCAAGATCCTGAGGAAGATGGATATCCTCCAGGAGGTCCTGTCCTTCGCCCACAAACGCTCCCTGAGCAAATATTCCGAGATTGACCACGAGGAGGATTTCTTTGAGACGGGAGAAGCTCCGGACATCCATCGTGAGTGGGGGGGTTTTTTGGGATTGTGGGTGGGGAGGGGGTTCTTGGGTGGGAAGACTTCGCAGGGAGTTCTGCTGTGGAGGGGGGTTGGACCTGGATGATCTTTGAGTCCCGATCCAAACTATTCCAGGAATTTAGGTCCTGGCTCTAAGGGGGTCACGCTGTCCCTCTTTGGAGTGGCAGCAGCTGCCCGAGGTCACCTCCTGTCTGTGCTTTTCTCTCCCTCCCATCAGCCAAAACTCACCAGAAACCCGAAATCAAATCCCCCAACTTCTCCCAGGTGAAGGTGACTGACCTCTTCCACAGGCTGGTACGTACAGCTCCGGGGATTGGGAATATCCCAAGGGAGCAGCCATCTCCTCCTCCTCCTCCTCCTCCTCCTCCTCCCCTGCATGCTCTGCTTGCCCAGATTCCTTCCTCCCACAGCCTCTGCTCCCTCTCTCCGGCCGTTTTCCAAGGAGGAGCAACAGGAGGGGAGGGCTGGGATCTGTCTCTGCGACCCCTAAATGAGTCACAGAGCTCCTCCGGTGACAGGGGAGCAGCCACAGGGATTTTGGGTGGGCTTTTCCCAAGGGACCCTTGGGAAGCTGGTGGCAGGAGGCGCCAGGAAAATACCACTGGAGTTTTATCCCTGCCCTCTTGAGGTTTTTGGGGTTCTGGGGAGCGGGAGCAGGGTTCGGGACTGTGGTGGGATCATCCCCTGAGTACCCCAGGGAGAGCTTGTGCCTCTCCGCCCCAGGGCAGGCAGGAATAATATCCATTCTCCTGTGGGAATGGAAAAGCAGGGAAAAGGCAGAAAAATAGGAAAGAATTGGGGAGAAAAGTGACCCTGAGGGGGGTGACCTGTACCACCACCCTGCTCCTGGACCAACCCTTGGTGGCATCCCCCAGATCCAGACAGCACCAACCCCAACCATTCCTTCGTGGATGATGGGATTGTTTTCCCTGAAAAAGACAGGATTTCTTCCTCTCCCTCCTCCCCATCCCTGGAATTGGGTTTTTTACAAGGCTGCACGACCCCGGGGAATTGAAAAAGTGCTTTCCATGTTTCTCCCTCATCCCAGGGCCCCCTCTCCGTGTTCTCAGCCAAGAACAAGTGGTATCCAGCCCGGAAAGTCCACCTGATGAGAGGAGAGAACGGCTTTGGATTTACCCTGCGAGGAGACTCCCCCGTCCTCATTGCTGGGGTCATCCCTGGGGGCTGCGCTGCTGTGAGTATCCCAATTTTATGCTATTCCCATGGGAATGCTGAGAGGCAGCTGCCTGGGGGGAATTCCAGGTGGTTTTAGGTCTTCAAAGTGCTCAGGGGGGAGACTCATCCCTGCTGGAGCTCAGCCTGGGGTTTGCAGGTGGGCGTCACGAAATGATTAAGATGAATTTTTAGGAGACGGCTAAGGAAAAAACACGGAATTTTGCTGAGTTATTAACTGCTGGAAGCCCACCCGGCTCCCTTGTCCCTCGTTTTGGGATGTGACAGTGGCTGGAACAAGACGGCAGGTCCAGAAAAGAGAGGCAGCTTCATTTTCCAGCAGAAGATGCTGGAGAATCGTGGTGGGATGCACTAAAGGTCTCCCCGCTCCCTCAGCACTAACCCATCCAACCAGATCCCAGCATCTCTGGAACAACGCTCTCCTTAGCAGCAGGATCACATCCCTCTGCGGAAGGCTCAAATCTTCCCAAAGATTGGGAGATGGACCGGATATGGTCCATATTTGGAACAGAGTTGTGTCTTCTCCTCAGCCTGGAGAAGAGAAACTCCAGGGAGATTTCAGAGGCCCTTCCAGTGTCTAAAGGGGCTCCAGGAGAGTTGGAGAGGGACTTGGGATAAGGGATGGAGGGACAGGACACAGGGAATGGCTTCCCACTGCCAGAGGGCAGGGATAGGTGGGATATTGGGAAGGAATTCTTCCCTGTGAGGGTGGTGAGGCCCCTGCACAGGTTTTCCAGAGCAGCTGTGGCTGCTCCATCTCTGGAAGCGTCCAAGTGCAGGTTGGATAGGGCTTGGAGCGACCAGGGATAGTGGAAGGTGTCCCTGATGGAACTGGATGATCCTGAAGGTCCCTTCCAAACCATTCCATGATTCCATGACGATCCACACGTGTTCTCCCCCATTCCCTGCAGGAAGCTGGCCTGAAGGAGGGCGACTACATCATCTCCGTGAACGGCAAGGACTGCAAGTGGTCCAAGCACGCCGAGGTCGTTCAGCTGCTGAAGAGCACCGGGAAGGAGGGGGTGGACATCGGCGTCATCACCCTGCAGGGCTCCGAGTGTCCCAAAACTGTGAGTCACATCCCATGGGAAACCACAGAATTCCTTGGGGTTCTGGGGGTGCTGCCCCAGAGCTTCACACCCAGTGCTATCCACCTTCCCCGAGCAGGTGGACAGGAAGGCAGCGGTGATGTCCTCGGGATCAGGGATGCTGAAGGGCGACAAGGAGAACAGCAGGAAGAGCCTGATGAACAGCAAGAGCGCCAGCACGCTGCTGGTGTGGAGCAAGAAGAGCAAGCGGAGCAAGAAGAGCACCTACGGCGGTGTCCCCTTCACCGCTGTGGGGGACAACGAGGCCATGTACTGACCACGCTCCGTGGTGTCCCCTGAGCTCCAGGACTTGGCCACCCTGGGAAGATTCCCAAGCCTGGCTGGGCCGTGAGGACTCCCAGACCGGGAACGCGCCGCTGGTCGGATCCGCGCCGAGAGGTGAGCGAGGCACCTCCACTTCCCAGCTCCCGCCTCCAATGATCCCCTCACTCTGGTGGGGGAAAACTCGGGTTTGTTGTTAATTTTGGGATTTTTTTTTTTTTTGCTCTTAAGGGGGGAAATCGTGGGGGGGGGGACCTGTGCTAAAGCAGGGCCGGGTTTGTGTCTTCTGCTTGGCCAAAGCCAGCCCCAGCCATTAAAGCAAAAGTGTCACCTCCTGTAGCATCTCCTGGGCTTTCTCTGCGAGGTACGAGGTGGAACTGCTCTCCAGGAGCTGCTGGAGTAGCCGAATCCTTCCAAAACCCTGTTTTTTGGGAGAGGGGACAGGCATGGTCATCGATGGCTTGTGATGATCCCATCATGGGGTCCAACCCAGGCAGCATCTCCGAGTTGGGGCTCTCCCAACAAAACAGATTCAAATTAGGATGGTTTGTCCATTTTTAGCGCTTTTGGGATGGTTTTTTTGTGGGGGGAATGAACCCCTAGCTTGGCTCAGCAAATCCAGCACAACAAATCCAGCCAGATTCTTTGGAAGAAAAGAGAAGGACTTAACGTGCAGTTGTTGTCTGGCTTTTTTAATCAGGAGAGGTGGATTGCCCTAAATATTCTGTGAGGAGATTAATAGCTAAGAGCCTTGGTGGGGGGGGTTTATTTTTCCTGGGAGAGATTAAAATTCCAGAAAGATATCTCCTCCAGATTATTAAACTCCTAAATTTGCGCTACTCCTGGATCTTGCACACGTTGCTAATTCCCTAACACTGCTGTCAGCATTCCTGGGCTGGCCTGATGGATCCAGGCATCTTGGTAATTGTCCTGGAAATGCTGGGGGACTCCAGATCCACAAAATAGATTGGCAAAATTTCCTCCATCCTGTTTCTGCCTGGTGCATTATTTCGTTTGGTTTTTTTTTCTCCTGAAGGCTCAGGAGCTGTCTGGCCTTCAGTGCTTGGGATGATTTTGGGAGGTGTAAAATTCCCTTGGGAGAGATGTATTTTTGTACTTTTCAAGGAATTTTTAGGGGTGGTTTAAAGGAGCAGCGGGATCTCATCGTAACAGCATCCCTTGGGGTTGGGACTTCTTCTAGGTGGCTCTTTGTCCACTTGCCAATCTCTTAATCCCAATTTTATTTAAGGAAAATGAAATGAAGCCAGTTTGGACAGGGTTGGAGCAACCTGGGATAAGTGGAAGTTGCCTCAGGGCAGGGGTGGGTAGAACAGGATGGGCTTTGAGATCCCATCCAAGCCAAACCATCCTGGGATTCCATGAGCTTCAGGGAAGGGTTTTTAGCTCTGCTGTTGTTCCTCACGGCCTGGAGGCATCACCACAGCGGATTCCGGATCCGCCTTCCAGCACTGGGGCCATCTGGAGCAGCCAGACTTCCCACGTCATCTTCCCGGCTGCTTGGCGTGGGACAGCAGGAAGAGGTCCTAGGAAAGGCCACCTTGCCCTTAAAACATCCTGGCAGCATCTTCCCACCATCCCTAAAAGCATGGGATGCCACCACAGAGGACATCTCCGAGCGGGAGAAGAGGTTTATTTATGGAAAAAAAAAAACCATCGCGTTCTCCTCCTCATCACCCAACCCCGGCGTTGGCGAAGTTGGTCGCGTTTTGTGGGGTTGGGATAATTTTCCCTAATTTCCAGGGTTTTACGTTGGGTTTGTTTGGGTGGTTTGTTTTTTTTTTTTTTTTCCTGATTTGTACGTGGATTCTCACCTTTTATGGATTAAAAAGCACTGATTCAAATCCAGTTTGCAGCACTTTTGTTGGGAGTTATGGATGCACCACCCATGAGGGGAGACAGGGCCTCCAGAACAGTCAATTTTGGGTCATTTTTATGCAAATCCAGGGCTGTTGAGGTTGGGAGGGATCCTTTGGATCCAGGATGGGCTGCTCCAGGGAAACCAAGGTCCCAAGCACCCAAATTAAATTTGGAATGCAATGGGAGATGGTGGCTTTGTCACACGAATTCATGGGAGTCACAGGGGAAGTGAAGGGTGAGGCTCAGGGGGCTTTTCTCTTAGAAAAAAAGAGAATTGGGTCAAAAAAGTAATTTTTGCCTCACACACATTTTAAACTGCTTTTTTTGTTGCTTCCATAAAGCGTTTCTGATCCCCTTTTTTTTTTTTTTTTTTTTTGGAAGAGCTAAGTGGGAATTCAGGCTGGAAAACAGAAAATCCTTGGCACAAGACCCCCTGTTTTTCCATGGATTTGGGGCTGGATTATGGGGATGTACCTCCCACATGAGAAAAGTGGGTTTAAACACTCTCAAATGGGAAAAAAAAACAGGACCCAGACTTGCAAAATTGGATTTATTTGTGGAATGTGGTGGGAGCTTTTTTGTCCCGTCTACCAAGCCGGGGTTAAAACAGCATCCAGCTCTTTTTTGGGACGTGATTTTGGAATTTTAAGGAGTTTCCCCTTCCATCAGCCTTCCTGTTGTGCCAGGTTTTGGAAGCCACCCACGGTGAAGTCATCCTGCTGCAGCAGATCCTTTTCCCACCCACGTTCAGTGGATGTGGGAAACTCGTGACTCCGGAGCCAGGATCACCTCCCCCTCTGGTGACGTGTGCTCGGATGGGATTCTGTGCTCCATCAGCAAGAGCCTGGTGCTCCTTCCCTCTTTCCCGAAATCCATGGAGCTGAATCTTTCCATGCTTGTCTTCTCCAGCTTGGCCAGGAGGCAGAGGGGTCCTGTATGGTAAAACGTGGTCAAAAGCACAAAAAATAGGGCAAAAATAAGTTTACGTTAGCCAAGAACTTGAGGTCTCTCTGTCCATGCAGAGAGGAGCTCCAGGGAAATCAGGAACCAAGGAATGCTTGGATATCCTGGACTGGGAGCAGTTTGTGCAGCTCTTATGACCAGAGGATTTTTGGTATTTTTTTGATCCCTGATGATTTTTATGGCCCTTGAGTCGGGAAATAGCCTGGAAACCCCATCCTGGAGATCCCAGCAAACCCAAGGGAATTCAACCAACTTCCCTGCCCTTGAGGTTTGATTTTCCTCCTCTTGGAGCTTCACCCTTCATAATAAAAATCTCCTAGCCCATGGATCAGCTCTTCCAGTGTGGTGGGAAGGGGTTTGTGGTGGGGGGGTCAACTTGGGGAAAAAAACACAAAAAATAGGGCGAAAATAACTTTATATTAACCAAGAACTTGAGGTCTCTCTGTCCATGCAGAGAGGAGCTCCAGGGGAATCAGGAACCAAGGAATGTTTGGCTGTCCTGGATTGGGACCAGTTCATGCAGCTCTGTGACCGGAAGAGAGATGGAAAGAGGATTTTGGAGATTTTTTTTTTTTTAATCCCGAAGGAATTCTAAGGCCCCTGAGTAGGAAAACAGTGGTTAGCCACCAGCCTTGAAACCCCATCCTGGACAGCCTAGCAAACCCACAGGGATTCACTCAAATTTCCTGATTTTCCTCCTCTTGGAGCTTCACCACCCATAACGAAAATCTCCCACCCCCTAGGTGGAAAGGAGATTTAATTCCCTCCTTCGTTAATGACACAACGCAGGAGGAGAAGGTCCCTGTGGTGTCCTCGTCCCTTCACATCCCCTTGGAGCTGTCACCCACATTGACTCCAAATCCATGCTCCTGCCTTTCCCCGGGATAACAGAGGGAGAAGAGCTGTGGGGTTGATATGCTTTGGTGGTGGGACACTGGAGCCGTGCGAGCTGCTCTCACTGCTAATAAAATCCGGAATTTTTTAGAGGGATCAGGGAATGGAGCTTGTCAAGGGGGAGGTGTTCTTTTCTGGACCCTGGCATCTGACCCGGCTGTGTTCCTTGTTTCATGTCCCATGTCCCGAAAAGATGAAATGAGGCTTCTTTCTGCTGTTTCAGAGCTTGTTTATTTCTTGTTCTTATCAAAGTTTTAGAGGCACAGACTGTGCTGTGACCTCCAGGAACACGAGGGCAGAATGGCAATGGCTACCCAAAGCAGGTAGCTTTTATATCTGTTATCAACCAGTTAGAAAACTTTACCTATCTTATTTTGTTCCCAAAACCAGTGAATATCAACCTTATTGATATGCCACCTCTACACTAAATTCTATCTACCAATTAACAAGTCACAGGAACTCATATCAGAGGGAAAAAGGAAGAGGAGAGAAGAAGATGAACAAGAAGGAGCTGACACCCTAGAATCTCCATGTTGGCTCTATATAATATATATAGCAAAACCTAAAAACTCCAACTCCACACTCTGTGGTACACTAAACAACCATCTCCTCATTTCTTTGGTGTTCTCAGCTCATCCAGAAGTGTGGGCAAATGCTCCCACGAGCTTGGTTTGCAGGCCAAGCCTTTTTGGAACTCTGAGGGTAAAAATAACAACCAGAGGAGCAGGAAAAGTTCCCAAGCTTTTCCTGACTCCAACAGAGCTGCCTCCAACCACTCCTGGTCCAGGAGCAGGATGGGGCAAAGCCAGGATTTCTCCTGCTCTGCCTGCAGGATCCCTTTGTCCCACGCTCACTCCATCCCATGGGAAGGGACATCCTCAGCCCCACCTCTGCCTTCCCAAGCGTCCGTGTGGAATTCCAGCCTTCTTTCCATCCTGAGCCCACTGGAGGGCAGCAGCTCCCTGCGCAATGCACCCACTGCCCGCAATCCTCCCCCCAAAATCTGCCCAGCCAGGCCCCCCCCACCCCCGCTGGCACCCAGGGGTGGGCACAGGTGTCCCTGGGGTGCTTTGGAGCCCAGTGCATCCCCCAAAAAAGGCATAAATAGCATTTTTTGTCCCTATATCCTGCAAAATCCTGCTGGGAAAAACATGCAGGGAGTGAAGCCGAGCGTTGCAATGCAGCTATGCCCTGAGCTCGTAGCAAACTCCATCCATCCCGTAAGAAAAATAAAAGGGGTGGAATTTTTCCTGGAAGCACTGGGAGCACCGTCCTGCTCCTAAAAGCTGAGCCTCATCCCCTCTGTGGGGCTACAGAGAGGGAGTTGCTCTGCTGGGCTGATCCTAAAAGCTTTGCCAGGGTCCTCTCCAAGATTTCCAAGGTTCCCTCCTGGCCCAAGGTTCCTTCCTGGCCCAAGGTTCCCTCCTGGTCCAAGGTTCCCTCCTGTCCCCTCAGCTCCTTGGAGGTACAAAATCCCTTCTGTTTCACCTCAGGTGGCAGCAAACACCAGGAAGTTCATCAGGGCCACCAAGAGAGGCTTCACTGGGGGATGTGAAGCCACCAGAGCCACCAGGGCTGGGGACCTCAGCTGCAGGACCCACAGGGGTGACGCCTGCAGGTTCAGGAGTGGCGATGGCAGCTGGAGGAGCTGCACCGGAGGGCATGGTTGGGACGTACTGGGTCCTGTTCTCCACTTCCCTATGTCACCCCAAGCCGCCCCCGGTCCCAAATTGTCACCTGTGGGACGTGGGTGTAGCTTCATGTCCTTTGGCCACCCTTGGGTGTCACGTGGGCGGAGGTTCGGATGCACCTGAGGGTGCTCAGCTCCAGGAATGCCTCGGTGCTTCCCAGCAGCCTCTGCCCAGCGGGGATGGGACAAGAGCTGCCACCACCGGGGACCTACCTGTCCCCAAGGCCCCTTGTCCTCAGCTGCTTCCTGTGGGGGACAAAAGCTGGGATGAGGAGAACCTCTTATCCCATCCCATGTGTGATCCGTGGAGAGTGCTTGGCCACCTTCCCTTGCACAGGAATTCGGGGATAACTTGGGAATAACCCTTATTTCACCCCATGTGTGATCTATGGAGAGTGCTTGACCACCTTCCCTTGCACAGGAACTCGGGGATAACCTGGGAATAACCCTTATCCCATCCCATCCCATCCCATCCCATGGATGATCCATGGAGAGTGCTTGACCACCCTCTCGTGCACGGGAACTCGGGGATAACCTGGGAATAACCCTTATCCCATCCCACCCCATGAGTAATCCCTGGGGAGTGCTGGATCGCATTCCCACGGATGGGAACAAGTGTCTCCCATATGGAAGCAGTTTAGACCCGGCCCAGGTGGAGCTGGCCTGGCAGCGGGACAGGGACGGGGAAGGGAATCTCCTTGGATCCCTATTTTCTGTGGAATATCGGTGTTTTTGAAGGGTCTGTGCTCTGTAGCCCAAAAGAGGAGGAAGGAGGGTGGTGGGAAAAAGGGAATTTTGGGGACCTGGAAGTCAGCAGGGACTCCCTGATGACAAGGGAAAAGCCCAGATGGTGTCACCTTGCTCTGCATGTCTGGATCACAGAATCATGGAATGCTTTGGGTTGGGATCCATCCCGTTCCAACCCCTTCCATGGACAGGGACACCTTCCCCTATCCCAGAGCTTCACCCATCCAGCCTTGAACACTTCCAGGGATGGAGCATCCACAATTTCTCTGGGCGACCTCTGTGGTTGAGCCAGGCAGAGATTTGCCTTTGGATTTGGCTCAACTCCCGGAAACCAGGGAAAACCAAACCCTGCAGCAGCCGGAAAAGCTTCATCCACAATACCCAGCGAAGCTTTGGGATGAAACTCCCACCTCTCCTCTTCCCTTTTTCTCTGACTCCTCCCATGCCCTTAGACTCTCCCAACAACTTCATCCTATTTTTTTTTTCTTCCATCTCAGGAGCAATCCTCTTTTTCCCTGCACTCGCCCTTTCACCAGGGTCCGGCCTTTAATGGGAAGGACAGAGCGGAGGCGTTCGGAAATGGCTCCTGAATCTTTAATAAAGCAAACATTGCCTGGGCCATAAACATGGGATGACAGCTCCAGAGGCTCCCGAGATTCCTTACTTAACTCTGCCATAATGGCTTTAATGGTCCGGCAGGGAGCTGAGGTGAAAGTCCTATTAAAAAATGGATTCCCGAATTTAATTGAGGCTCCATCTGTGGGGAAAGACGGAGGAGAGGTCACTCCACCAGAGAGCTGGGAAAAAAAAAAAACCCCGGCTCCTGCAGCAATTTCCAGCCCTGGAAGTGATGGCCCTGGGAATGTGGGATATTCAGTGGTGCCTCCCTGGGGGACACTAGCAGCTCCCTGGGATTGTGCTTTGCCTGAGAGGACATCCCAGTTGGATGCTCCCTTTGCAGGACAAGGGGTGAGGATCCACAAAGTCCAGCAGGAAGTGCCAGGAGCACCTCCATCCATGCTGGGAAGCGCTGGCCTCACAGGAGGGATGAGGGATTGTCATCCCACCTGTCCGACCTGCACGTGGCCTTCCAGTGACCCTTCAGTGTCCAGCTATTCCCACTGGATTCCTGGTCCCATCCACATCAGCGCTGGCAATCCATTTGCTCCAATCCCATCAATATTCGTGCATCCATCAATCTGTTAATTCACCTCTATCAGTTGTCTATCCACCAGTCCAGCTCCCTATTTATCCATATATCCATCCACCCATCCATCCATCCATCCATCCATCCATCCATCCATCCATCCATCCATCCATCCATCCATCCTTCCATCCTTCCATCCTTCCATCTATCTCTCTTCCCATCAATCCATCTATCCATGGATCCAGCCACCTCCATCTTCCATTGATCCATTGCTCCATTGCTCCATTGCTCCATTGCTCCATCGCTCCATTGCTCCATCCATCTATTTTCCCATCTATTCCCGAGCTTTTCCCTACCCAGGGAAGTTTTGCGCACTGAAACCTTTGTGGGTCACCAGGGATGAGCACAACATTCCAGCTGGGAGACATCCCAGTGTCCTGGATCATCTTTATCCAAGGTTTAGCACCTGGAGATAGGGTTGTTTTTCCCAAAAAAACTGTTGGAAGATGGATGAACAAAGGGACAAGCAGACAAGAAGCAGATGGATGGAAAGGAGGAATGAAAGAGGAAATCAGTCTGAGAGATCAGTGGGAACCAGCCACGGATTAGTGAGGAAGAGGAGCTGGGAAAGGAGGAATTCACTCCTTCATTAGTGAGGAAGAGGAGTTGGGAAAGGAGGAATTCACTCCTTCATTAGTGAGGAAGAGGAGTTGGGAAAGGAGGAATTCTCTCCTTCATTAGTGAGGAAGAGGAGTTGGGAAAGGAGGAATTCATTTCTTCATTAGTGAGGAAGAGGAGTTGGGAAAGGAGGAATTCACTCCTTCATTAGTGAGGAAGAGGAGCTGGGAAGGGAGGAATTCATTTCTCCATTAGTGAGGAAGAGGAGTTGGGAAAGGAGGAATTCTCTCTTTTATTAGTGAGGAAGAGGAGCTGGGAAAGGAGGAATTCTCTCCTTCATTAGTGAGGAAGAGGAGTTGGGAAAGGAGGAATTCATTTCTTCATTAGTGAGGAAGAGGAGCTGGGAAAGGAGGAATTCATTCCTTCATTAGTGAGGAAGAGGAGTTGGGAAAGGAGAAATTCACTCCTTCATTAGTGAGGAAGAGGAGCTGGGAAAGGAGGAATTCATTTCTTCATTAGTGAGGAAGAGGAGCTGGGAAAGGAGGAATTCTTTCCTTCTTCCCCCCCTCCCGCTCCTGGCAAGCCCCACCCTGAGTCAGCAGCTCTGCCGAGGTCACGCCACCCGCGCTATTAATTGGATTAATAAAGATGTTTGTCATGGAGGTAATTAGCCGCTAATTGGGGATGACAAGGTTGTCAGGCTTTGTCCCTCCAAGGGACAATTTCCCGTTCCCAGCCCTCCCCTTTCCCAACACGCTCTGAGTCAATGGCATTAATTAAAAATCATGGAGTCCATAACCTTGTGCTGCCAAGCCCTGGGGAAATTCCCACCTCCAGAGCCTGGGGGACAGGGCAGGGTGGTGGCATTGTCACCTCCTGCCGCCAGCTCAGCTGAGTATCCCAACTTTCTGAAGGAAAACCAAACTGCGACTCCCGCAACACGCAGGTAATTCCTCCTTTCAGGCAAGGAAAAAGCTCGTTGGAAATGTTTTGTTAAAAGAAAATTCCCCGAGGAAAGATCTCAGCCCGATGATATCTCAGGGATGAGATGTTCCCACCCGTTCCCTGCCCTTTCCCTGGAGTGAATCCCTGTCAGTCACCAGCTGTGGATCGTCTCTGCCTCTCCCAGCAGTCCTTTTTTCAGTGGGAATGTCCGACATGTGTCCAAAATCATTCCAAACCTGTTGCCTCATACGGCCAGAACTCCCCGGGACAACCCTGAGCAGCTGGGTGTGGAATCCTGAGATGCTCTGCACAGCTGGATGCTGCACAGCTGGATGCTGAGCTGGGCATGGATACTACACGGGGATGGGGAGCCTGGCACAGCTGGATATGGCTCTGGCACAGCTGGAAAGTGAATCCAGAACATCTGGGTGCTGAGCTCCACGTGGGAATAACCAGAGCTTGCCACAGCTGGATACCGAATCCAGCCTGGCCCTGCACATCTGGAGGCTGCCCAGCCCTGTGGGAAATCAGGTGCGGTCTCAACACCTCCTCAGCCTGGAAGGGCTGAATTTTCGGGATCAAATAACCAGTCCAGGCTTAAGTGGGAGAACGGAGCTATTCCCACAGTGTGGGATGTGAGGAAAACCAGGGAGTCACAGCCTGGCAAAGCTCGAAAATTAGGAGCAGGTGGGATTGGGAGGGTTGGGAATTCAGTGCCTGTTCTGGCAGTGGGAACTGGTTGGGATGGGAGGTGACTCAAAGCTTGGAGAAAACAGGGAGGGTTCTATGGCATGCAGGGATCTGGGTGGGTTTTCCTTGGATTCAGGTCAGCCCTGCCTGAAAATTCAGCTTTTCCTGTGCCTGGTTGGCTTGGAGCTCCTAAATCTCTTGGATTTGCTCCACAGGGATGGGAAACTGAGGCACGTGGGGGCAGCTCTGCTGCTGCCCCTTATCTTCTATCTTCCCTAATCACCAAGCTAAGGGATGGGAGGTGTTTCCTTAGCTTTTTTATGGGATACAGTCCCATCGTTTAATCCTTGCTGAGCCCAAATCTGCCTCCCTGCCCTGGGTCTGTGTGCTGGAAAACACGGATAGAATTAAGTGGGTATTAAATTGCTGGAACAGCCATTAAAAATTGTGATCCATGTGGAATGCTGCTCGGATAATGATCCTACAGAGACTTGGATTTCTTAATTACCCAATTTGGGATGTGTTGACTTTATCCCGATATTTTGATGTTTTGGTTTTTTTTTAATCTTTCCTTTAAATCAGGCCGAGGCAAACATGATTACTCCTGTGGGTTTGGTATCCCAAAATAGCCTTTTCCCTTCCCTATCCACAGGGAAACGCTGCAGGTGTTGTGTCATCCTGATGTTTTTTTCCAGCAGAACTCAGCAGAAAGGGATGGGTAAAAAAGCTGGGAAAGTGGGAAGCTCATCCAGCTGGATTTCTATCCCAATATCAGGACAGGTAGAACAGATGATGGAAAGAAGGGTTTTGATCCCTGAACCTGCCTGTTCCAAGAGGTTTTGGGCTCTGCTTTCCCTGTTTTTCTCCACAGAAAGGAAAGAAAAGGATGGAAACATGACTGGAGAAAAGAGATCTGTCTCAGGAAGATTCCAAGACTCATCCCCAAAGGTGAAAAGGAAAACAGGGAAGAACCAGCAGCACTGTTTCCCGAATCCCTCTGGTAACGCCTGCAGAGGATGGGGAGGCCAGGGGGATGTCACAAGGCCCAGAATATTCCTGTTCCCTGCTTTTTAAGCCAGGAGCTGCTTTGGGAAAGCTCCAGAATGAGAAAGGCAGGAGGCTCCAAGGAAAATCGTGGCCGGAGTGATAAATCCTTGGAGTGAGGCCGATGACGTAATAATGGTGCTGTGATGTGATCCCAATCCTTCCAATTGATTTTTCCCTCCTTTTTTCCCACTTTTCCTCTCACTGAACTGGATTTTCCTGTCCATTACCCTGCCCAAGCCCACATGGAATTGGCTCCTGCGGCTCATCAGATCCAGAGGTATTGATTGATCCCAACAGTGGGAGAGGGTGGGAAAAGAGGGATCTTCGTGTGGAGGCAGCATCCCGGGAGTGCCCTCTCCAGAGACACCCTTCCTGAGGCACCAGTATGCTCCTGGGAGCTGGGAAGACCGGTTGGGCTCTTAAACCTCATCCAGAGGGAACAGAAGGCTTTTGGCTCGGAGCTGGGCTGGAATTTTGTGCAATCCCTGTTCGCTGAGCTCAGGATGGTTTTGGGAAGGACCTTTTAAGGTCATCCAATCCAATTCCCTGCAATAATCAGGGATACCTTCTACTAGATCAGGTTGTTCAGAGCCTCATCCCACCCTTTCCACATTTTTCCTTGGAATGGAAGAATTTTCCCTTTTCCCCCTCCAAATCCAGCTCAGCATTCCCATTGGAGCTGCTCTCCTGTGCCATGAGGAATCCAAGCTGGAGCCCTGGCACCTTTCCTCTCTTCTTGCAGGATTTTCCTCATCCCAGCATTCCAGCTCCAGCAGGAAAAGCACCAGGCAAGCTGGCTCCTCTGGAGCAGACAGCATTCCCTCAGGAATGCAAGGACAAGCATTAATCCCGAGGCTCCATGGACCCCGGCTCTGCCAAGGAGCAGGGAGCAGCTTCCCAGCAGGATCCCTCTTCCAGCCTCAGGGATGGAGGGAAAAGCAGGAACCTCCCCCTCACATTCAGCTTTCCAAAGAAGCAAAACCCATCCAGCAACTGGAGTGTTGCCCAGAGGAGTTCCACGTCCAAAATCTGGGAATAAAAACACGGATGTGAGGATGGCTCCTGGCAGGTTTGGAAGCACTGAAACCACGTCAAGCGCTGGGGGGCTCGAAGCCCACCAGGATCTCCCGATTTCCTGGGAACAGCTCCTCCTTTCCTTGCGCCGTGCCCATTCCCAGGCTTTCCGAGCCTTGGGGAAAGGCCATGGATGTCGAGCTCAGCTGGGAAAGGGAAAAATGGGGAGCAAGGAGCAGCTGATGGATCGACCGAGCTGCTGCCAGCAATTTCCTGCTGGGAAAATCCATCCATCAGCCCAGCATGAGGAGAGGAGCCACCGGCAGCTGGAGCCACCAGCTGTGGAGCACATCTGGCACCAGGGCAGGGGGGACATCCCTGTCCCAGAAAACCCCCGGAATCATCCTGATTCCCAGGAAAAAGAACCTGTTTGGGGAATGGAGCTGCAGGGAAGGATTGCAGCTGGTGCAAGGATCCCACCTCGGGATGGGAATTGGGATGAGATGGGATTTTTCACCTCGGATCCCAACGGATGCAATCCAGGGGTGAGGAGGGACAGGGATGTCGCACACTGGGATCCACTGGTGGCTCAAGAAATCCTGGATTGCCCTGCAGGGTTTGGGAATGCAGGGAATGTTCCCAATGCAGCTCTCAGGGCTGAGCGAGGCCTTTGGAGCCTTCTCTGTCCCTATGGATCACAGACACCTTCCTGGACACATGGAATCTCCCCCCGAGGGCATCTCCGCATCCTGGCTGTGGTTTTCCAGCCTCTTTTTTTTTCCCTGGAGCCCACCAGATCCCATTGAAAAATCCCAGACAGCTCTTCTCAGCCTTTCGTTGTCCTTTGCTTTTCCCTCCCTTCCCAACACCGCAAGTGGGATCCCATTTCCACACCTCCCCTGGAAAACCTCCTCCAAGGGATGCATTCAGAGCCGGATGGGCTCGGAATGAGCACTTTGCGATTCCCACCCAGGCAGGGCCTGAGGAAAACCCCTCCAATTCCCTGTGTATGCTCAGTCCTCACTTCCATGGATGAGCTTTTCCTGCAGGAGAGGAGGGGCTGGATCTGACTCCAAGCGTGCAAATTCCCTGGAAAAGTGCCGTGCGTGCAAATCCATGTGCAGACAGTCCCTGCAGCCGGCTGGTCCCTCACGGAGGGTTTTTAGGGATGCGTGGATGCCCCGTGGAGGGATGCAGGAGGTTATGGAATGTGCTCCTTTAAGAGGGAACAGGGATTTTTGTGGAGCTGGCACTTTTGGCGCATGGAATGTTAAGGCTGCAGTGGGAATCGCTCCCTGGTATTGAGCAGGTAAATAAAGCTTGGAAAAAGCCTCTGGAAATGGGGCTGTGGATGAAGCAAAATTCCCAGGAGTGTCCTTAACCCTTACTCCCAGCCCTGAGAGGCTCCAGCTCCTCTTATCCCTTTCCTCATCCTTTGGAATCCTGGAATCATAAAATTCCTGTGCAACTCTCGGATCAGGAGGGGCAGGACCAGAGAGGTCCTGCTCAGCAGGGTGGGGATGGTCGGAAATAATCCTGGGGATCTGCACCCTCCCAAAATTCCCTGTTTGCCCATGGAGCTGCTTTGCTTCGGGAGCAGCCTTGGAGGGGGAAAATCCAGGATTTTGGAGAATGGAGTGCTCTGTGTCCTGCAGCAAATCCCAGAAGTCTGAAATCCTTCCTGTAATCCTTCCAAGGCACGGGTGAATCCCATTCTTCCAGAGCTTCCAGCAGCAGGAGAAGGTCTTCTTCCAGTCTGGGAAATGAATCCCACAATCCTGCCCTCCTCCCAAATCCTTCCCACTCATCTCATCCCTCCTCTGACCCCTCCCAATGGAATATTTTCCTTGTGCCCATCCCTAGAAGGCCTCACTCGTGATAACCAGGAAGGATTTTTGGGGCCTGAGCAGATTT
>VZRF01001130.1:38308-85165 GCA_013396875.1 Vireo altiloquus | reverse complement strand
GATCCTCCCTGGATGCAGAACATTTTATTTTAATAAAATATATTAAATATCTAAAATATATAAATATCTAAAATATATTAATATTTTATTGGGATTTTCACATCCCCTCAGGAATCCATTTGTGGAATTCTTGCTGGATTGCCCCCACACACCTGGTGGCTCTCAGTTGTGGAATGCCGGTGGGTTCCTGGTGGATTTCCTTCAGGAATACCCAGTGAAAAGATGAATTTTTTTTGGTTTTTTAAATGGGAAAAAAAAAGGAAAAGAGAAATTAAAATAAAGGTGCAAACCCTCCAGAACTTGAATGAGAAGGAGTTGGGGATTTAGAATTTGTTATTTAAACAAAATTCTCATTAAAAAGTGGTGTTTGGATGGTCTTGTGATTGATATACATTGAGTGATCTTTCCAATGATCTTGTGATTCCATGATATTATTTCCTACGTCTTTCTTTAAAACCAAGCGATTTCCTCTGGTGGCTTTTTAGGAAGTATTTTCTTTTAGGAAAAACTCAGGAATCAGAGCCTTTTTGTTTTCTCATAGGAAACAGAAAATTTCAGGGAAAATGAAGATGAATGAGAGAATCCCACCTGAGGTAAACCCACAGATTTTTTTGTGCCCTTTTAAATGGATTTTCAACAAATTTCGTGAGTGAAAATGGATCTGGCCTGATCCAGCCCGGAATTTGGTGGGATTGAAATCCACGGAGATGTTTCCTTAGGTCGAGGGGAACTTGTTTTTGTGGCTGTGGGTTTTTCCATCCTAAACCCAAGGGAAGCAATGTCCAGAGGAAATTTTTCCCTCTGCTCATGTGATCCCGCTGCCATCTCACACCTGGAATTCTAACCAGCTCAGCAAAATGGACACAAAATCCCTGGAGTCGGTGGAGGTGGATTGGGAATGAGACATTTGCGGGTGATGCCTCCAGTTGTTCCCAAAAATGCCAGAGATCCATCCCAGGAACATCCTCATGGGTGATGGAAAAGCCTTGAGGGCATGGAAAACCTCAGGAAAGTTGGGGGTTCCTGGATCCTTGGGATTGGAGCAATAGGCATCTTCTTCTGGGATGGAAAGCCCAGGTTTCCAGTGGATTCTCCGTTTGGAGAATTCCCTGCTGTTCACCATCTCTCCATCACCCTAATTCCCGACCTGATTCCAGCTGATCTTCAGGAGACTCAAAGTATCCGGATTTGGAAAGAATCCATAAGGATCATCAGCTCCAACTCTAATAATTCCACCATGAGAGTATTTTCCAAACTTTTCCTGAGCTCTGGCATCCTTGGTGCTGTGACCATTCCCTGGGGATCCTGTTCCAAAGAGGGGATGCCAGCATGGATTTATTGTCCAGGATTGCAGCATCATTCCAAAGTGCCTGGGCCTAGCTCTAATGTGTCAGGACTCCCTGCATTCCCACCATTTCCCAGCTTTTCCAAAGGCTCTGGAAGTGGAGCTGTGTCTATTTTTGGCCATTCCAGGATAGCTGGAGACTTCCCACACTGATCCCCTCGGCTGCGACATGGACACATCCCAAAAAAACCTGATGGTGATGCAACTCCTACTCCACCATATCCCATGGGAAGCTCCAGGCCTCCATCCTTCCCTGAAACCTCTCCCGGCTGCTCCAGCTCCTCATTTGCAGGCCAGGATTACACAGGAATTTTCATCCCAATATTTCATCCCAAAAAACCTGATGGTGATGCAACTCCTACTCCACCATATCCCATGGGAAGCTCCAGGCCTCCATCCTTCCCTGAAACCTCTCCCGGCTGCTCCAGCTCCTCATTTGCAGGCCAGGATTACACAGGAATTTTCATCCCAATATTTCTCAGCAGCTCTGCTGGGAATTCTCCTCCTCCCCACCACTTCTCTCTTTTCCTGCCCTCCATCCCAGGGTTTTTGGCATGGTAAACCTGAAGAAACGTGAGCAGCTCCTGAGGACACCACAAAACCGCCTGGAGCTGTTTTGTGCAGGAGATGCATCCCAAAATATTTCCTTTCTGGATGTTTCCACTCTTTTTTCCAAAACCACCGGGCTCCGTAATGTGAAGTGCCAATGGTAAAGGACCACGGGAGAAGGAGCTGGATTTTCCTGCTCCGAGCAAGGAGCACAGTTTAGGGAATGGCTGATCCCAAGGTTCCCCTTCTGTCTCTGTCCTGAAGGTCCCATCTCTCTCCCTCTGGGAGACCACTTGGATCAGGGACTGCCCCAAGAATTCCTGCTTTAGAGATGTTGTAAAGGTGTCCTGAACGTCTCAATCCCGAGATGCCCCTCAGCAGGAGCCTGATGTCCCCAGGACACTTCCAGAGAGGACACTCACCCAGTGTCACCTATCCCAGATTTCCTGCTATAAAAATCCAGGGATGAGCCCATCCGAAACTCCTCTCAATCCTGGCTTTCCTTCTTCCCTGCACTCCACCCATCCTGCCGTGGTCACCTCGCACTCTGTGTGACCTCCTGGTGTCCCCAGCCCCGTGTGGCCTCCACGGGAGCGTTGTCCTTGAGACGTCCCCCAGATCCTGCTGAGGCACCGATTCCTGAGCTGCTGACTTGGCTGCGTGGAGGAATTTTGGGAGCAGCTTCCCCACCTGGGCCCTGGAAGCTGAAATCCAACACCAGGCTGGCCCTTGGAATGGTGCTGAGCGTCCTGTCCCTGCCAGGATGCTGCTCCCAAATCCTGCGGTGGGATCGGGCCAAGCTTTCAAACATTCCCACTTACTTCTCAGACCAGCTTGGACCAAGGAAAACTGGGAAGACCCTTTCCTGGACAAAAATTCCTTGGATTTTGATGCAGTTTAACACCACCCTGAGTGCCTCTGCCAAGAGCATCACTGGCTCCTTGTCCAAGCCCTGGAATGAGAAGATCCATAGGGTCCTATTTTCCTGGATTTTGGCCGAGATGAATCCACTGTTTCATGCCAGGGCTGAGCATGGTGCTGTCATTCCATGGAATGCAGTCCAGAACATCCTCCCTCACATCCAGGAGTAGCCTGGGAATGCTGTGCATGGAGGGAAGAGGCCCTGCCGTGCCAAGTGGGATGCTGGAATGTTTTATCCGGGATTAAAGCTCCCACGTGCTCCTCCAGGAGGGGTGTTCCTGCAGTGCATCCAGGCTCCAGAGAGAGAAGAGAAGGAGAGACCCCACGAGAGACAGGCAATTCCTGGGAGGGTCCTAGCAGGGCAGATCCAGCCGTGCTCTCTCTCCCAGTGCCTTTCCCAGGTGGGAAAAGCTGGATCAGGCACCCACATTCATCTCTCCATCCCTCTCCAACTTCCAAGGAGGAAAAATTCCCTGGTGCCCCAATCCCAAGTTGGAGACCTCTGCATCAGAGCCATTCCTTGATTTTCCTTGTTCCTCCTGCTCCCTACTTCCACCTCTTTTCCCTTGGCGGTTATCATGTTCCCAGTGGGAGCCAGTGTGTTCCCAGGGACATCCTGGGAATTCCTTAAACACCATGAACCTGCTTTTTCCCTAATTCATCCCTAATTTATGGAATGGGGATAATAATTATATTTCCTTCTCCTTCTTGTGGAGACATTTCCTGCACATGCCGGTGGATTCTCCTCTCTGAAGAGGGAAAATTGGAAGTGGAGATGGATCAGGTCCTGTCCCACCATCCTGCTCCACATCTGCAGGAAGATTTCTTTTTTTTGTGGAAAAATTTAAATTCCTTTGTCACAAAGACAGGGGAACCTTTGGAGGAAAACATGCAGGAAATGTTTCCAGTTCTTTCCAGAGGTTTGGAAAACCTCAAAGGTGGGAATTTGCCAAAGTACTCCCATTTTGGTGAACAAGAGGATTTGAATGGTGAAAGGTAAATCATGGAATCAGGGAATGGTTTGGGGTGGAAGCAATCTTCGAGATCATGGAATTCCACCCTATTCCATGGGCGGGGACACCTTCCACTATCCCAGGTTGCTCCAATCCAACCCGACCTTGGACTCTTCCAGGGATGGGGCAGCCACAGCTTCTCAGGGCAACCTGGTCCAGTGTTTCACCATCCTCTGAGTAAGGAATTTCTTCCTGATTTGAAGGTTTTCCCCCAAAAAAGGGAGAAACGGGGCCACCAGAATATCTCCAAGCCACAGAGCAGGTTGTTGTTCTCTTAATTTGTTTGGAATGGGAGCGATCAGTGGCCTTAACCCATGGCTGGGTCCAGACAAGGAGGGAGAAAAAGCAGGAAAAATGAATCCCCAAGGAGCTGCCTCAATAACTTCACCCCTTAAACAGCCGTAAAAAAGGGCCCCCACCATCCAGATTCCTTCTTCACTTCTCTGCACGGAAATAATTCCTTTTCACTTCAAAAGGGTCAAAGTTTAGTCCCTCCAAAACTAAAAAAAAAAAAAAAAATCAAAATAATTCCAGGTGGGGGAAAAAAAAAAAAAATCCTCGCTGTGCTTTGCTGGCAGAAAACAGCGAGGGGTGAGGGAAAAAAATCAATTTGAGCTTGGGTCAGCGGCGTGTGCCAGAGAGACCTTTGGAGCAATGGAGATTAATTTAGTGGGAGAGGGAAGGCAGAGTGGAAAAACAAGGAAGGGGGAGAGGAGAGAGCCCAGCCCCGCTCCAGGGGAGTCAGGGCCGGGTTTGGGATGTGCTGGCTCCTCTCGGAAGATCCTGGTGATAATTAATCACTGCCTCGTTAGGACGCAGATGCAGAAGTGCCAAGTCAGGTGCTGCACTAAAGGAAAAATCCTCGGAGCTGCTGTGTCCCAAAGCCACCTTCCGCAGGGAAAAGGGCCTGGATGTGATCCCTCCTGTTTGGCCCTGCTGGAAACCCTTTCCCAGACTTTTTTGGAGGATCAAAGGTGGTTTTTTTTTTTATCCTCAACTGAAGGTGAGGGTCCAGCAGCAGCAAGGACCTCACCTGGAGCAGAGCTGGGATGCCTGTGGATCACAGGAAGTCTGGACAGCTCCGGAGCCACTGGAAGCGCCTTAATGTCAGGAGGGATGGATCCATCACCCATCTCCACCTGTCAAAAGCATCATCCCTGGATTAGGCGTTGCTATAACTGGAGAGGGATAATAACCCCTAATCCAACGTCTGTCCCAGCCTTGGAGCATTCCTGTGGGAGATGAGCTCCCGAAAATCTGTCCTGCTCACCTCGGCCATCCCAGCGGTGGCTTGGGTGACGTGGGCATGGCCCTGAGCTGCTTAAGGGCTTTATGGAGCCCAGCTGGCTCCTCAGAGGCACCTTCCGGGGCTTGGGATGGAGAATAAAAATGTTTGCAAGGAATCCTGGGGGGAACTGAGGTGGAGCAAGGAAAAGGCAGAATTCGTTTATCCCTGAACGTCACCCCACAAAGGGATGCAGGAGGCCTGGCCTGTGCCTGCTGGTAATGAGCCATTCATGGCCTGATTGATTTTATCCCTAATAACCTCTGGAAATTATTCTGGGGTGAATTCTGACCAGATTGACCCTGCTATCCAAGGCAGTATTGACAGGGATGAGAATTGCTCTGGACAGCATCCTAGAAGGGCTGGGATGATGGAGGGGAACAAGGGAGAGACCAAGCTTTGCTTTTGCTAAAGACGCTCCAAAACTGCCAGGAACACAAGGAATAATCCCGAGTGGGAAAGAGGAAGCAAAGGGAGGCTCACAGCATCTTCCCATCACTCGGAAAGGGCTCCTAGACTGATCCCAGGAGGGGGATAAAGGAGCAGCCTAGCCCACCGGGATGGATTGTCAGGGATTTGGGAGGACTTTGTTTTCCTCTCCAAGCCAGGAGATGTTCGGCCAGTTCCAAGAGCCATCCCAATGTGCATCCCGTGGGAAATATCCCACAGCCTGGGAGGAAAATCGAAGCAACTGGAAGTTCCCATTTTTCCAGGGCCAGTTAAACCAGCTAGGGGGAGAGCCCTGTCTTAGAATCCTGGAATGGTTTGGCTTGGAAAGGGACCTCAAGCCCATCTCCTTCCAACTCCTTCCATGGGCTGGGACATTTCCCACTATCCCAGATTGCTCCAGCCATGGATGAAAAGAGAAGAAACCCCTCGGCAAGGAGAAATTTCTGTCTCAACCTCCCTGTGCCTCACAGCAGGAGATAAAGAGAAGTCCAGCTTAGTGCTGTACTCAAAGCTTTGCTGCTCCAGCCCGAGCCCAAAGCTGGGTCTGACTCTTCCAGGCCCTCAGGAACAGTGGGATCTCACCCAGCTGGAGAGGGAAATATTGCCAACAAAGCTCCTGTCCAGCAGGATTAATGACTCCTGGAATGACCCCAGGCTTTCCTTGTCCTCGCTCCGCCAATCCCGCCGCAGAAATGAGAGAAGACTTTTTTAGTGGCGTTTAAAAGGCTTTTAGGGAAAATAACACCTCCCAAAACACCCAGCAACTCCCCCCAAAACCTTTTAATTGAGTCTGCAAAGGATTTAAATGCTTGAGTGGTCGGGAATTGCTTAGAAATTACCTCGGGAGCCACGGGGACTTCCCAGTGTGGGCTCGGTGTCATCGCGCCTTTCTGCCTCGTGACATCCCCAGGGTTTGTTCCTGGTCATTGGAGGATGCTCTCAGGTGCCAAGCCAAGGTCTGAGCAATCAGGATGGCCAGAGTGACCGTGCCTCAGTTTCCCTCCTGTCTAAAGTGGAATAAACTGGGAATGAGGTGGATGGGAGAGGAGGCTCAGCTTAAATATTAACATTTTAATCCAAAGCAAAGGCCTGTCTTAAATCTATTTTGCTCACACATATGCACATATACCCATATCCATATCTATAGATTTATCTATATCTATATGAATTTCCTCCTCAGATTTAAGCTCAGTATGAAAGCAGCTAAGGAGGATCTCCCTCTGCTCCCAAGGACTTTGTTCCCTGCTTCCCTTAGGAAGAACACAAAGATCCACAAAACCCAAAGGGGAAAATCACCTTGAAGAAGGAAAAAATAAAAAGAAAAAGAAAGAAAAAGACCCGACTCAATTTGACTTTCATGAGACATCAGTTAAAATTTTTTTTTCCCAAGCTTTCCCACAAAATGGCCTAAAATTGTCTAAAATTAGATCCAGGGAATTATTGTATATGGACGAGGAAAAGGCTGTTTGATACCACAACTGTGTAATGGGGAACTTCTCAGCTTCCCAAACACCTTAAGAAGATGCTTTTGATTTTTTCCCTTTTGTTCGTGTCTTGCCAAATGCTCCATTAAGGATTTAAAGAAAAATTCCAAGGTGTTCTCAGGCCTGGCTAAGCCCAAGGTAGAGATTTGGTTTCAAATAAAAGGCTGGACTGGGTTCTGGGTTGGTTTTTTTTGTTGTTGTGTGCTCTGAAACAACAGGAGATAAATATAAAATCAATCCCATCATGATGCCATTCCCAGTGCTCCCTGTCCATCCCTCCCAGCAGTCAGGGAATCCTTGGGATCAAAAAGACTGGGACAGACAAAGAAAAGACCTTAAGCTACAGAGAATCCTTCATGGGTTTGAGCTATAAATTCCTGAGAAAAGGGAGAGGGAGATCTGGAAATCTGCCCTGAAGGTGTTGAAGCCTGTGATGAGCCCACCTGGAGCATCCAGCTCTGGGATCTCCAAGGTCAGAAGGACGTGGAGCTGCTGGAGTGAGTCCAGAGGAGGCCACGGAGATGCTCCAAGGGCTGGAGCCCCTCTGCTCTGGAGCCAGGCTGGGAGAGCTGGGAATGTCCAGCCTGGAGAAGGGAAGGATCCAGGGAGAGTTCAGAGTCCCTTCCAGTGCCTAAAGGGGCTCCAGGAGAGCTGGAGAGGGACTTGGGACAAGGGATGGAAGGACAGGACACAGGGAATGGCTTTAAAGTGGAATAGGGCAGGGATGGATGGGATACTGGGAAGGAGTTCTTGACTCTGAGAGTGGGAAGGCCCTGGAATGGAATTCCCAGAGAATCTGCCCCATCCCTGGAAGTGTCCAAGGCCAGGTTGGATGGGGTTTGGAGCAAACTGGGATAGTGGAAGGTGTCCCTGCTCATGGCTGGGGATGGGAATTCCATGATCTTAAAGCCCCTTCCAACTCAAACCATTCCATGATTCTCTTTCCACCCTTTTGAGTGGCACATCAAGGTTTGGGCTGTGACATTTGTACCTCTCAGGATCTCCCTGGGCTTGAGGAAGTGAGAAAGTCAAAAGTTTGGAATGGTGGGAAGGTGCCTGCACCCACGTAGAGGAAACTTCCCCAGTGGGAAAACTCATCCTCAGGCTTCTGTTGGGCTTTCCATCCTCCTGCAAGTCACTGAAAGCATCTTACAGTCACGTGGGGTCGTGGAAGGGGCGATGTCACCACGTGGAGCTGCAAACATGGGACAGCTCAGCCGGCTTGGGGACGAAACGTCACCACGGATCTGCTGCACACAGCCCTGCAGGTGACAAACTCCCTGCCAGCCCCTCGAGTCACTGTCACCAGGCACAGGATGGATCACAAGGGCAGCACTTGGGGTTTGGGCAGCCTCAGGCACAGCTCCCTGCAGGTGACAAACTCCCTGCCAGCCCCTCGGGTCACTGTCACCAGGAACAGGATGACAAGGGCAGCACGTGGGGTTTGGGCAACCTCAGGCACAGCTCAGGGCTGATTTTAGCCAGGGAATCATATGAAGAAAGACTGGGAAGAGATTTTGAGGCCGGGAAGGTCCACTGGAGTCTCCCTGACCTGGTGATGACAGCAGCTGGGTGAGGGCGAAACAAGGTGACCCGAAATTCCCATGGGCTCAGCTCCCTCCTGCGGGCTAGGGACCAATCCCACCCCTTCAAAGACCTCTTGGAGAGGGAAGAAAGTGAAAGTTTCTTCTTCTGGTTTTGATTTCATCCCTGCGTTCAAAACTCCCAGGGGATTAAGATCCCCAGGATCTGGATCTAAGCTCCTTACACATCAGCATTTCTAAGTAAAGACCTGACCCACGTCCTCCTGCCGCCCATGGAATTGTTCCGCAGGTGGTCACAGATGTGGTCCACGTGATGGGTCCCCTGTGAGGACCTGGGGAGGAGGTGGGAGGAGGGAGAATCCCACCTGTGCCCAGCAGGAAGGTCAGAGCTTCAGGCTGCAGCTGGGACCCTCCGGTTGTGTCATTGTCACCTCCTGGAAAAGTCCTGCTCTGTGCTCACCTTCCCGAAGGCAGAATAACGGGATCATTTAGGGCAGGTTCAGGTTGGACACCAGGAGGAATTTTTTCATGGAAAACAGTGGTCAGGGGCTGCCCAGGGAGATGGTGGAGTCCCCATCCCTGAAGGTGTCCAAGGAATGACTGGATGTGGCACTCAGTGCTCTGTGACAAGGTGGGCATCGGTCACAGGTTGGACTCAATGCTCTTGGAGGTCTTTTCCAAAGTGAATAATTCCAGGATTCTGAAACTTGAGGGAAAAGAAGGAGACAAAGAGAAGGATCACAGCCCTGGGTATCTGGAGAGAAGATCTAGGACTGTTTGGATTAACCCCTGGGATACAGACATGGAAAGAGGAGGGGTCTGTGCCAGCTGATTGCTTTACAAGGAGCATGTCCTCCAAGCTCAAGAGCAATCATAGAATCATGGAATGGTTTGGATTGGAAGGGACCTTCAGGATCATCTCATTCCAAACACCTGCCATGGGCAGGGACACCTTCCACTGTCCCAGGCTGCTCCAAGCCCCGTCCAGCCTGGTCTTGGACACTTCCAGGGATGGGCGAACATCCCAAAGCTTGGACAGTCCAACAAAGGACAAGCTGGAAATGTGGCTTGTGGAAAACAATAATTCAGCAAATCTGGAATCTCCCTGCTCCAAACGATCTCCAGAAAAATCCATTCCCAGCTGGGTGGAAATCTCTGCTCAGAAACTGCTCCCTCCAAAAAAATCTATTCCCAGCTGGGTGGAAATCTCTGCTCAGAAACTGCTCCCTCCAAAAAAATCTATTCCCAGCTGGATGGAAATCTCTGCTCAGAAACTTCTCCCTCCTCTCCTTCCCCACTCCTCATGCTGCCCTCCTGCTCTGTACCCATCCCAGAAATCCGCACAAGCTCAGCACAAACATTGGGCAGCAGGCCCAAAATCCCCTGAAAAAACTCCCTGGAACTGGGAAACCACAGCAGCAAAGGTGACCAGCTAATAGAGCCGCTGTCCTGGAGACCTCTGTTAGATCCCAAGGAAACCAGGGAAGCCAGGGAAGCGTGGTGCTCTGCCTGTCGTGTCATATTAATGGCCGAGATCATTTAAGCTTGGGTAAAACCCACAACTTAATTTTTTTTCCCCGTTTGGTTTTTTTTTTTGGTGCTGGGGTTGTCGCCACCGCCTTTTCCGGATGATGAATGGTCCTGTTGGAGGCCGCTCCGCTTGTTTGAGCACCGTGGAGTTTTCCAGCCCTCATGCAAAAGAGGAGCCCTGGCCATTTTTCACTCGGAGAGATGAGCGACACGGGAATAAATTTTCCTGCTTAAAATTTGCTGGGCCCAGGGTTTCTCGGGGAGGCAGCTTTGACAGGCTGTCACTTTGTTGGATGTTTGGTGCTCCCAGGATTCTGGGGCCTTTTATTGCTTTTTAAAAGATTCCGAGGAAACAAAAGCCTGGTGCATTATGACATTTAGCAGGGTCGATGTGCGGAGCTGGCTCTATCCGGGCATCGCATCCCAGCGTGCCAGGTCCTGATCCCACCTTTCCTGAGTCCAGCGTAAATCAGGAAGGGATCTGTGGCAGTGCAGGAATCCCAGGGATTGTGAAAGCCGTAAAGCAAAGGGAGGTGAGATCAGAGCAGCTACAAAAGTACAACTCACCTCTGGCTCCTGGACAAGATTGAACATTTTGCATTTTCCTATGAGGAGGAGATTTTTTTCCAGGCCTGACAAAGAATATGAACATCCAGTGCAGGATGCTGGAGCTGGATGAGTTTGATCTGATGATCTCCAAGGATCCTCCTAAACCAGCAACAACTGAGATGCCCCTTTAAGGGAGATATTTTTGCTTTAAAGCCGTAACTTCAGTCTCTGTTGTCTGACTTCACTTTGCCAAACGCTTGGACTTCGGTTCAGTTTCCTGGGAAAAGCAGAATTCCCATCCGCTCCAGGGAATGATCAGGACATGCTGGGCAGTGGGAATGGTTCATCCAACCCCCCTCATGCTGAGCAATGCCTCAGACAAGCCTTCCCCTTGGAATATCAGGCGCTTTGCAGAAGGAAAACGTGTTCTCCTCCACCCCTGGGAGTCAGCATCCTGGAGACACACCACGGTGGGATGTAATTCCCACAGTCAAGCCTCTCCAGGTGACTGGCCCACTCCATAGAGAGTCAGCAATGGAGGAGGAATGGCATAAACTGGTTTTTCAAGATTTTTACTGTTGTTCCAGTTCCTTTCCATGCTCCCAGGGAAGAGCCTTTTCCCAGAATTTAAACTAAGCCTACTCTCAGCTTCAACCCATTCCCCCTTTTCCTGTCGCTCCTTGCTCCTGGGAGTAGTTTGGCCCCACCTTTCCTGCAAATTCCCTTCAGGAACTGGAAGGCTACAATTTGGTCACCCTGAAGCTTCTCTTTTCCCAGCTGAACAATTCCAATTCGGCCTGAGAAAGCTGGGAAATGGGGAAGCACCAGCACCAATTCCCGGTTCCCTGGAGCCATCCCCGCTCTCCCCAGCTGGATGAGGCTGGGCAGGGAGCAGGATCAGTCCCAGGATGAGCAGGGAGGAGATTAAGCCAAGCTCTACTCTAAGACCTGGAAAGTGGAGAGGAGACACCCCCAGCTCAGGTCAGATCCTGGGAGAGCTGTTTGGGATGAAAGCCAGAGTTTAGGGAAGGTTGGAAGCCATCAGCTGTAGGAACGGAGTCATCCCAGCCCTGCCTCAGCAGGGATTGTCCCGGGGAGGGGGAGAAGAGGGAACAGAGAGATCAATTCCTCCAGGCTGGCCCCGGAGATGGGCACTGGGGGATTGTGGGCTTATAAATTCTTCATGGAACCCTGCAGGGACAGGGATTGGTGTCACTTTAAAAAGTAAACATCGGCAGCCTAATGAATGAGTTATATCCCAGGCGCTCCATTCCAGGAGAGGTATTTAACAGGAACTATTGGATTCTCCGCTATCTCTCTATCTGGAACCAGTGCATTATGACCATTAATGGATTTTTGAGGCTGGATTGATTTTTCATTAATTTGGTAAAAATCTTTTCCCTCTCCCATATAATTCTGTCTTAAAACGCTGGCCCTGACAGAGCGATAAGTCACTCACCTCATAATGCAAGGCTGGCTCATAAATCCCAGGATCTGAGGGCTGTGGGGGAGCAGATGGAGCTGGGGGAAGGAGGGTGAAAAGGGGAGAACCTCTGTGGGGCTGGATGGAGCTGCCCGGCAGCTTCCATTACACGTGGAATAGGAAAGATCTGTCGGCAGCGGAGGGAGCAGGGATGTGGGTGTGATGTTTGTGGGGGCTGGTGCTCATCCAAGAGCAGATTCCAGAGGCCACCTTGTCTTCCCAGGCCTTGGGTTTGTCGGACGCTGCTGGGAAACACCAGGATCCACTCAGTGACCCCTGGTGAGACTGATCCGTGAGGTCCCAAAACTGGCAGAGGGATGGAAATTCCTGGCACTACGTGGTGTTTATCCCAGAGATCCCTGGCATGGATTTTGACTTTTCCCTGTGTGGTTTCACCTCTATGCAGAGGGGCAGCCCCGATCCAAGGTTTTTTCCTTCCAAAAGCTGCATCCAGTCCCTGGGGAAGGCAGCCAAGCAGAGAAGAGGCAGCACAGGACCTGTTTTCCTGAGGGTGTCTGGTATACTCTGGAATTCTGTGAGAGCTTGGATGCAAATTCCAAAGGAGTCCCAAACCGAGGTCAGGATGGGTTTGTCTCTATCCTGGTGCGTCCAGAAAGAGGCTTTCCCAAAAAATTAATCATATCCACCCTTGAGTGACTCATGGAATAAATTCCTGGGGGACCTACACCCCTCCAAGCAGGTGCTCTCGGTGAGGAGGGAGCTGCCGCAGGAAGCCAGAGTGGGAATCCAGGACATCTTGGAAAGAGCTGAAGTGGTTCCTGCGCTCTTCGGAATCTGCTGCCCCCAGCATGATCCCCACAAATTCCCGTGGCTGCAGGAAAGTGGGAGAGCCCCACTCTAATTCCCACTATTGGATTTCCTGCCACGTCACAGGTGCATTATCACCGTTAATGGATTTTTGAGGCCGGATTGATTTTTCCATTAATTTGGCCCCCAAGAAAAGGAGGAATCTTTCTTTCCCCCCCCCCATCCCTTCGTTGTTCTGCCTTTAAAAGCACCCCCCGTGCAGCAAGGCAGGATGGTGCTTCCTGTTGGGAAGGAAAAGGTGGAAAACCCACATTCCAGAAAACCCCTGACTCTTCCAGGTGGGAAGCCAAGCTTAGCAAGGCTCTGATGAGAGGCTCCAGACACCTCCACACCTGCCCAGGTGGTCCCTGGCAGCTTCACCTGGGCAGAGTCCCATCCCCTAGCCTGACCTCCTCTTTCTGATCCAGAGGGTTCCCTCCAGATCCTACAGAACATCTCAGGCAGCCTCAGGTTAGTGTCCCAGATTCCACAAAGATGTCACACTGATGTTTCTGAACTGAGCCCACGCTGGAGTCCTGGAGGGAAAAAGAGCAAGAGGTGCCTCGGGGAGGAAAAACAGAGGTGGGAGCTGAGTTCACCATCCCAAATCCCATCCAGCATCCTCACTCCCTCCATGTCCCATGGATTCAGGGATACTGGTCCTGTGCCACCACCTGGGACAAAAAAGCAGCTCCTTTTTTCTCCCAGGGCGGAGATTTTTCCGCATCCACAACATTCCTGGGACAAAGGGCACTGCTATTCCCTTAATACTGGAGCAGAGCTTGTGGACACAAGGAATCAGTGACTCCTGGTCACATCCAGCCTGGAAAACCCCCTGATCCTGCTGAAAGTGAGTGGAATTTTCTGAGAGGCTGCAAACTCTGCAGTTCAGGTCCCATTTTAAGGCTGTTTTCCTGATTTGGGCACATTTTGGAGGATATGACAAAACAGAAACAAGCTGGGATCGTAAAAACCTCAGGAAATCAAATCCAAAATCCACTTTTCTCCCTGGAAGACCTGCAAATGAACATCATTTTTTTGGGGGGATGTCCTATCTGGAGGTGAGCAATGTCTCCCAAGAAAAGCTTCTACTGGTTTCTGGATTATCTTCCAATGGTTGATTAAAACCCATCCTTAATGAAGACTAACGAGCAAATAATCAATACCCACCAGGTCACCCAGGAATAGACAAGCCTCAATAAGCCCTTGGGGATCAGGGTCTTTATTAAGCAGACAATTAAGAGGGTAATGATTATTTGGGCAATTTAAAATTGATAAGGTGGAAATGGAAAATGACAAATGGAATCACACATGGAGTTGGAGTTTTGGGAACGGGTTTTAAGCAGAGATAGGAGGAAAGGGCCAGCACCCAAAATCCTCATCAATCTCATGGCTAAAGGCCAACTTTGAATTTCCCACAGTTTTTTGTCTGAATCGTGGAATCCCAAGAGGTTTGGAAGGAACCTCCAGCAACCTCCTGTCCAAAGCTCTGCCTAAAGAGTCTCAAGGTTGAAGACAAACTCAGTTTTAAACTTAGAACAGGATGCCCAGGGCTGGCCTCGTCTCCCAGGGCACGAGGGACAGGACAAAAGGAAATGGCCTCAAACTGCACCAGGGGAGGTTCAGTTCAGGTATCAGAGGGAATTTCTTCATGGAAAGGGTGGTCAGGCATCGGAAGGAGCTGCCCAGGGAGGTGGTGGGGTCCCCATCCCTGGAGCTGTCCAAGGAATGACTGGAGGTGGCACTCAGAGTGACAAATTTGGGATCAATCACAGGTTGGACTCGACGATCCTGGAGGTCTTTTCCAAACTCAATGATCCTGCGATTTTTCCAGCTGAGATCTGGATGCCTTCAGGGATAGAGATCCCACACCTTCTCCAAGTCCCTGGTCTAACATCCGATCACCTTCAGGAGCAAACGTTTTTTGGTGTACAGGGGGAATTCCACAGGGCACATCCTGGGGTTTTGGGAGTGGTATCTCTCCTGGATTTCATGGAAGATGTGACCTCAACTCCCAAATGTATCTCTGTCCTTCCTGGGCAGAGATTGGAACAGGGATTCTGCATCCAGAGCAGGAAAATATCCATGGATTGGTGCAGGTAGAGGGGGATACAACATTTGCGTGGAATGTTGCCACATCAGGCAGGAGATCTGGACAGGGAGAATGGGACAAATAGAGAAGTTCATTTTGGGAAGGTCTGTTTTAATTGGCTGTCGGGGACGATATCCCTGTGTTTTGGGCATTCCTGCCTGCTCTGAGTGAAGCTGGATGGATCACAAGACCATCCCGTGGGGGCTTCCTGCTGCATGAATCCTTTGCCAGTGCAGCTTTCCATGATTTGTCTTTCCATGGAGCGGCACCGGTTCCTGTCAAAGCCTCATAACTACGAGGGATAAAAAAATACAAACCCCAAACAAGCTGAGCATCCCTGTGGAACATTCCCGGGTGAGAGGCCGTCAAAGGAGGCATCAGTGACAAGTTTGTGTCACCTCAGCATGGCAAAGCATCTCCCTGTCTCCCTTTCCTCTTCCCAGACAGCTCATTAGAGTTGGAAGCACTGAGCAGGGATCAGACCTGGAGCTGGGAAGCTCCATCAGCCCTCTGAGCCTGGCTTTGATCAGCAGAAACCAAAGGCGTGACTGCAGAAAGGCTGTTCTCTAGTTGGGCTTTGGTTATGTGGGGAAAACAGTCTGGGAAAAAAACCTGGAAAAGAGGGTGGAATAGGTGCTGAAGGGTCTTGGAGAGGGCTGGAATATCTGCTCTGGAGCCAGGCTGGGAGAGCTGGGAGTGTTCAATTTGGAGAAGAGAAAGCCTTGGGGAGACCTCAGAGATTCTTCCAGTGCCTAAAGGGGCTCCAGGAGAGCTGGAGGGGCACTTGAGACAAGGGATGGAGGGACAGGACACAGGGAATGGCTTCAAACTTCCAGAGGGCAGGGATGGATGGGATACTGGGAGGGAATTCTTCCCTGGGAGGGTGGCGAGGCCTTGGCACAGGTTGTCTGAAGAAGTTGTGGCTGTTCCATCCGTGGAGGTGTTCCAGGCCAGGTTGGATGGGGCTTGGAGAAATCTGGGACAGAACTGGATGTTCCTGAAGGTCCCTTCCAACCGAAAGCATTGCATGAGTCCATGGAGTCATTCCTTCTCCTCAGGGTGGGAGTAGCAAGATCCACGTTGCTCTTCCAAGGTTTTGCCTGACCTGGTCCTGAGCTCTCCCAGTTTGGAGATCCTCCTCCTTCCCAGACATTCCTTCACTCATTCCACTTGGGAACCTTTGTCCAATGTCCAACCCAAATCTTTCCTGCTGTGTCATCTTCTAAACCTCCCCACCAGGGACGGAGACACCAAACCCTTCCCTCCCTCTGACTGTTAGTTTTTTTGATTTGAAATCTGGATTTCTTCTCTTATCCAGAAACAACCCAAATTCCTGCAGGATTTCCCTGTAGTTCCTACCCTGTCACTCCCTGATTCTGGCTGTTTGTCTCGGAATTCGTCCCCTTTGCCCCAAACTGGATTCTCCGCCAACATTCCTGCTCCCTCTACTTATCTCAGGTACTCCATCCAGCAAATTCCATTTATCCAACAACATACCCTGATTAGGGGCTTTCCTTGGAACATGGCACAGATCTGTTGGATATTAGACTCCTTCTGGAAGAGAAAGTTTGTTTTCTTCTACGCTGCTGTCCGACCCAGCTCTGTGAAAAACAGGGAAAACAAAAGTTTGGAAGAGAGGGAGGAGGTGTTTGTCTCACTCGCTGACTCCCCTGCAGCCGGGAAACCCACCCCATTTCTTGGAGGTGAAGTCACTGGAATTCAAGCATGGAAGAAGAAAGCCAAGAGCTGATCCTTTGGGGAACAAACGTTTCTTGAACAACAACAAAAATAAAACCCCAAACCACATTTGGGAAAGCAGCTGTGATCTGAGTCATCTCCTCATTCCATTTGTGGAGTGAGCGATGCAAATGCTGCTCGAGAACAAATGGAAATCGATAAAAATGTCAGGTCTTATCTCGGAGAGGGATGGGAGGAATTCCTTCCAAAACCACTCCGTGTCCTTCTTTACACCTGCCCACCTCAGCTGGACTCCGGAATCAGCAGCGTTCGCATTGTGAGCCACAGGAACCTCGGCTGGAGGCAACATCAGGAGCTACTTTGACTCCCAAGCCAAACCTTTAGAGACCCTAAGCCTCACTAGGCTGGATTTACTGGGATATGGGGACAAGGACTATGTCCAGACCACCTTTCCAGCTGCTCCAACCAGATTTTGGTTGGAGAGCAAATTAAGAGTTGTTAACTCTCAGCAATTAACCTGTTAATTTTCATTTTCTCTCCCTGCTGTTCCTAAATCCCAGCTCTTTATTCCCAGGAGGCAATGGAATACAGCCCTAACAGCCCTGACCAGCCTTGCCATGACTTTCCAAGTCCTTTTATCCAATTGTTTGGAGTACAACACTGGTAGCCAGATGGGAAATAAATATGAAGCCTCTCTCCACGCCAAGCTGGGATCAGCAAAACTCTTCCTATCCCTGCTTCAGTCATTAATACTCAACTGCGGACTCCGGGGCAGGAAAAAATAATCATAAAAATTAAACTGTTATCCTGTGAAAATGCATTCCCTCTCTCCAGAAACGTCTGGAAGCTCGGCCTCCGCACATCCAGTGGTGGGATTATAACTCACGGCTCTCCTGGCAGCTGGAGCTGTAGCTCCCCATTCATTTTATGGCTGCGAGCATTAACATTTCTGCAGAACATCGGGGTAATTTTCTGCAAAGAATGATCATTTTTTTAGTGACTCGCAACAATTAATTATCTGCCTCGTAACAGTTTCCCGGGATGAGCGATGGCTGGGGAGAGGCCCTCGGGCACTCAGGGAAGCTCCGAGTGTAATGGCTCAAGTGGCAAGAGGTGAAGGAAGAGTATTTGGCAGTTTGGGTGAGAGGCTGCTCTGGAATTGGGGGAGTGATGTGCTCGGAAAATCACGCGGGTCACGCATGAATGTGCTTGGAAAACAGCCCAGGTGACAGGAAAACGTGCTTGGAAAAACTCCTGGTCACCCTTAAATGTCCTCAGAAATCCAGCCAGGTCGCACCTAAGAGGGTGCACGGTCAGGAATCTGCTTGGAGGTGTCAACCAGGATCTAAGGAGATCCAAGACCTTCTCCCCACCGGTTTGGGAGCAGCTTCCCAGGATGATTTGCGAAATGATTTGGTTTCTTTTTAGTTGGTGCCAGGCACCTGCGGGAGAAGCTGGATGGAGGCTTTTCCATCCTGTTTTGTATGCAATGCATGGAATGCTGAAACGGTTTGGTTTGGAAGGGATCTTTAAGATCATCCAGTTCCACACGCAGGGACGCCTTCCACTATCCCAGGTTGCTCCAAGCCCCGTCCAACCTGGCCTGGAACACTTCCAGGGATGAGGCAGCCACAGCTTCTCTGGGAATTCCATTCCAGGGCCTCCCCACTCTCACAGGGAAGGATTTCTTCCCAATATGCCATATAACCCTGTCCTCTGGCAGGGGGAAGCCATTCCCTGCATCCTGTCACTCCA
Organism: Vireo altiloquus; assembly: GCA_013396875.1. Lineage (NCBI taxonomy): Eukaryota > Metazoa > Chordata > Aves > Passeriformes > Vireonidae > Vireo > Vireo altiloquus. The sequence goes on along the minus strand of VZRF01001130.1, from coordinate 66,660 downwards.
GGCCTTAATAAATTGTCCCTCCCATCTTCCCTGTAGGATCCCTCCAGGCACTGGAAGACCACAATTAGGCCACCTCAAACACTCTCTTTTCCAGACTGAGCAATCCCAATTTTCCCAGCCTTTCTTCGCAGCACAGCTGCTCCAACCCTCCGATCACCTTGGTGGCCTCATCTGGACTCTCTCCAAAGTAAAAGTAGCCTTTTTCCAGATGAGCTCCCATGAAACACCTCAGACACCTCATGGAATTCGGGTCATTCCCTAAGGAAGGCCAGACCAGCTTGGCCTGGGAGCTCATCTCCCACCAGGATCTCACAAACATAAGGTGACCTTAATGCAGACTCCCCAAAATACCATCCCTGTTTTCCAAACTGTCCAGTTTGCAACTCTGGAGCCAGAGGCAGTCTCATATTTCACAGCCCTTCACTGATTTTTTTCCATCTCCCTCCATCCAGTTTTTCTTTTCCCTTTTTCTTAACCCTTGTGAAGATGTAGCACCCACAACATCCCGACCTTAATGTTTCCTGAAGCTCCACCTCACTTTTCTGTTCTTTTCCTACCCTTTTCTCTCCCAATTTTCCATCCCTCCAGTCCGTGGAAGAGCCCAGAAGCAGTTCTACCTCTGAGGAAAAGGTGGGTAAATCTTGAGCCTTCCAGGAATTTTCCTGTGATTTTCCTTTCCCACCTTTCTGCTGGTTCAACCCAAACATCTCCACCCCATCCACGCCACGAACAGGGAACACTTCTCAGTTTGGCACCACAAATCCCACAAAACCTCAGCTTCACCCACCAGTGAACCACCAAAAAGGTGGCACCAGGCGCTGCAAGAACACTGCCTGAAGGTTATCCCAGCTCCTCAAAGCTGTCCCCTCACATTCCATGCGGGATTCACGTCCCCTAAGTGCCCACAAAAAGGGGGAATGTCTGTCTGGCAATTATGGCTGATGGCAATTGAGTCACGAGGGTCAGGGTCATTATTTATCCAAGAGGGAGAAACGTTCTTTGGGATGGCAAAAATCCCCATGGAATCGCTGCCCTTTGACTACTGAGTGCTCCCAGAGTGAGCTCACGCATCCATAACTCCGTGAGGATGTGCATTAACTCCGTTCTCCCCCTTTTCCAGGTGGGAACAAGCGCTTGCATCCCACACGGGGCCAATCCTGTGGGAAAAGGCGATGATTCCATGATTTCCAGCACCCGAAAGACTCCTGGGATGGCTGCTGGGGGAGCTGAGCACGGCAGCAGGAGCCCAGCCCTGCTTGCAGCCTCAGTCTGCTGAAAGCAGCACATTCCTGCAGCCTAAGCAAGTTTCCCAATAAAACCTTCTCCTAATCTAGGGAAGAGAGAGAGAGAGAGAGAGAGAGGGAGAGAGCAACTGGGCCACGCTGGAATAAGCGCTGGAGATTTAAGTGGGGAGAGAATTACCTTAAATATGTATCTAAAGAGGGAGAGAATCTATAGGTAAGCTTAAAAAAAAAAAAAAAAAATTAAAAAGCACCACGGAAGAGGAGTAGAACCAATTTCCCAATTCCAATCTCCGGCGCGCCGGGATTCAGCTCCTCAGATGTTTCCTGCTCTGCGAAATTGGTTGGGCTGGTGCTGATTTGGGCTCATTGTGGTGCATTTATGAGGGGCTGTCACACGCCTGGGGCACGGTGATGGATTGACCAGGCTCCCCGGAGCTCTGGGAAGGTGGGGAGGGAGGGGGAAAAGGTGATGGGAGCGAGGAGAGAGGGTGGGAGATGAGGGGCAGAGGGAAGAGGAGCGGGAGGGGGGAAACCGTCCCGAATCGATTCCACTGGCAATAAACAGCCGAAGCCAGGGGGAGGATCGCGGGTAGGGAGGGGGAGAGAGGCTGAAGAGAAAACAGCAACTTAAGCAATTTGTTGCACAATTCCCGGGGGTTTATTACGTGGGATTTACAGGAAAAACAAGGCTTGGTGCTGCCAGGGTTGAGGATCCCAGATAAAACTGCACAGATGGATCCCATCTCTCAATCCCGGGATCTGGGGACCTCTCTGAGGGTGGAATTTCAGGGTGATTTTCAGAGTGGTGGGGAGCAGAGCAAACAGGAGAGGGGTGAAGATGCAATTTAGGGCTTCTGTAGCATCAGCCTCTCGGATATCCAACGCTCTCCTTTCCCTCTGTGTGGATCCAGGGAAAATGCTTCCTTCATCCCGCAAAACAGAAAAGATCAAACAAGCCAGGTGTTTATTGATAACAACCGATGGGTGTAAAGGAGGTATGGATATATTGATCTTTATCTGAGACAGACAGGCTCTGTCCAAATCCATCTCCCCGGCATATTTATCCGTCCTCAGATCTCCCTCCAGGCCTTTTCCCATCTCCACTATCGATGCTTATCAATTTCCCTATCAAATTTGATGTCTGTCAGGCTCCCTCCCTCCTACAAAACATCAACCAGACAATGGTGAGGGACTGCCTGATATATCCACAAATACCACGTGACAATGACAATAAACCCTCTTCCTGTCCCACGAAGAGACAAAGAGGGAGAGAATCTATAGGTAAGCTTAAAAAAAAAAAAAAAAAATTAAAAAGCCCCACAGAAGAGGAGTAGAACCAATTTCCCAATTCCAATCTCCGGCGCGCTGGGATTCAGCTCCTCAGATGTTTCCTGCTCTGTGAAATTGGTCAGGCTGGTGCTGATTTGGGCTCATCGTGGTGCATTTATGAGGGGCTTCCTCATCTGAGGTCTGGAAGAAGCTGCTTGGAAAACCACAGGTGATCCCTAAAATCCCCAGGTGGTCCCTAAAGCCAAGCCTGCCCTGAGGAGTTGTAATTCCAAGAACTGGGTGCAAAAGAGGAGGAAGGAGAAGCAGGAATCCCTCGGAGGAGCTCTGGTTTTTGCTCTTGACCACTGAAGAATTGTGGACATGTCCTGACTGGGGATTCCACATCCCTGGAAGTGTCCCTGGCCAGGCTGGGTAGGGATTGGAGCAGCCTGGTCTAGTGGAAGGTGTCCCTACCCATGTCAAAGTGATCCAACCCAAACCATTCCGTGATTCCATGGATAACTTTTCATGTCCAAGACCAGATGAGAGGGGAGTTCCTATCAGAGGGAACAATTTGGGCTCACCCCAATCCCTGTCTCCAGGTTGCCTCCAACCTCTTTCTGCTGCAAATTTCCAATTTTGCAGGAGGATCTTCCTGATATTCCTATATTCCGACCCGTCTAACTACCCCCTGAAGTAGCAAAACAACAGAGGGAAAAGTGGTTTTCTAAAATCCAATCATAAATTCCAGCAATATTAATATTGACTGTCCAGACCCATAACACAGGAAATATACGGATAATATGATCCCTTCTCCACAAAATACATCCTAATAAATAATTATATCATCCCATAAATCTTCCCTGTGCACTAATAAGCAAATTTTTCCTACAGAAAATCCTGTGCTTCATCCCATTCCCAGCAGATATATCCCTTTTTATAATTACACATGGTGTCGATTTCAAATCCAGTTAAAAATGTGCAAACGGAGTCAATTTTTACGCCGTAATTTTGGGTGATATAAAGTCCAACATCCAGACCCCCCTTCCCAGTGCTCCTCATCCCTGATCCCGACATTAAACTGCTCCACTTAGTCCGGGTACCTGGAGCCAGGCGGGCTGACCTCATTAAAATGGATTAGTGCAGGAGTAAAATCTAAAAGGTAATAAAAATTGCTAATATTTTTTATCAGGACACACATGGATTTTCCTTTTTTTTTTTTTTTCCCCCCTCAGTGGATAAAGCTTCTCCTCAGGTATCCAAATATCCTGCGAATATCCACATTTTCAATATTTCCCTCCAGGCAAGATGTTAGGAGTGACCCGGACAAGTGTGGACACTTTGCCTTTTCCTTCTTTTGCTGTTCCAGGAAATTCCACAGGCGCTGAAGTGATGTGAGATGAGCTAAAGCTTATAAAAAGGTGGAATTCCTATGGAGAGCCCATGAAAATATTCCTGGTTTTATTAATCATATCAAGTCCCTATAAAAATTTCTGTTTCTTAAAATACCTGGAAGAAAGATAGGCAGGAATTTTAAATTTGCCTCACTGCTTTTTTTCCTCCTTTCCCTCAGAAACTGTGGGGTAATTTCCAGGGATATCTCTAAGGAGTTTTGCTTCTTGGATCATGACCGCAGGTGACTGAGCGGAAGAGAAACAAGGAAATGTGGGGATTTAGGGCCACATCCAGAGGCCAGGAGCCAGGAGAATCCTGGAAACGCCAGCGGGAAGGGGATCCATTTCCTGGTCAGTGTTCCCACCGGGAAGAGGATGGACAAGATCCACCTCAACCCTTCCAAACTAATTTAATTTTCAGCCCACCAAATTGTGTCTGGCGGGATGAGGCTCTTCCAGGTTTTCTTGGGAGAAGTCCTTCTTAGGGCCTCATGGGGTTAGAAGGGATCTCAAAGTTCTAACTCCTGCCACGCTTGGAACAAACTTCCACTATCCCAGGTTGTTCCAAGATCCATCCAACCTGGCCTTGAGCACTTCCAGAGATGTGAACACTCCTTGGTGAGCTCCTGGACAACCTCAGGAGGTGGGAACGCACCTGGAATGTGGCCCTGTGGAGACCCCTGTGGAACCAATGGAGTTGGTTCATGTTTGGGATGCTTTTTCTTCTCAATCTCTCATGTCAGGGAAAAATAACAAAAGACTTCTTTGCTGCTTCATGTTGTTTGTTTTATCAAAGGTTCAGGAACACAACCTGTCCACTGCATCCAGGTGCCAAATGGCCAAAGTGGCTTGGTGCACAGAGATTAAATAGTTTTTATCATCAAATAGGAAAGTTCTACGTATATTATTTTGTTTCTAAATCCAATAACTATCAATATTGTTAGCATGTTTCTTTTNAGGACAAGGACAAGGACAAGGACAAGGACAAGGACAAGGACAAGGACAAGGGAGTGACACCCAAAAATCTCCATCTTGGTCCCATAATAATACATAAGATAAACCCTAAAACTACAAACCCATTTTTCTGCAGCACACTAAACTACCAGCTTTTCATTTCTTTGGTGCTTTCTGCTCACCCAGAAGTGGAAGCAATCTCTCCCAAGGACTCAGCTCTATGGCAAAGCCTTCTTGTGGAGCTTTGGGGGTGAATCTCGTCCCCAGGAGAACAGGCAAAGTTGTTTGACTTTCCTGGACTCCAACATGGCCCCACCACTTCTTAACCACCCCCGAGGCTGAACTGTGGGGGTTTGGTTGATGCCAGTGGCCTGGAGGTGGCCTGTAAATCCCCAGAGTGGAGAACATCCCACCTTAAACCGGAGCAAGGAGTGGGAAGTGGAGGCTAATCCTGCCAAGGTTTTTCTGGATGGGCCCAGAGACGAACTCCTTGGGTCCTGGAGAATTTTACCTGCCCTTTCTGGGAAGGAAATGGATTGGCTCAAACCAGGGATGTGGTCCTGTCCCCAGGAATGGCTACAGGGGAGAAACAAAAGCCACAATGAGATGGCATTATCCGAGGGAAAATTCCCGAAGGATCAGGATTTCCGTCCCAGCTAAAGTTCACGTTTCCATATCATCACAAAAAAAAAGGGGGAGAAAACTGGAATTTGCAGACAGAAAGAAAAACAGATTCAACTGATTTAGTGGGATCAAAACTAGGGCCAGAGAGGGAAGCCTTCAGCCTCTTTTCCCAGCTTTCAGAAACAGGAAAATAACGAGGAATGTGGGATTTTGAAGTCCCACAGAAGGAAAGTCTGGCTGTTGGTGACCTGCATCCCCGGACTCCCCCCATTCCCAGCTCCTCCAGAAGGAATTAAAAATCACATCCTCCCTTGCCCCCGGTGCTCTGGGAAGCCCTGGGAATGATTTACTTGGCGCAGGGGAAGGATTTATCAGTTCTTGGAACTGGTGTTTATGAATATTCCTAAAGAGGAAAATCAATCCCTTCTATCATAACATTGCCATTTTTCTAAATGATAGAACAAGCATTTTTATCCACCTCGTGCTGCCTGCTGGAGAATCGATAGGAATTACGAGCTTCTCCCTGGATTTACTCATGTCCTGGCATCAGCCCCTCCTGGCCCCGGAGCCAAGGCAAGAGAAGGTGCTCAGAGACCTGGATTTACTTCTTGTATCGGTTCCCTTTTTCCTCCCTGTTTATCCCACTTTTATGTCCCTGATTTTCCAACCCAGTCTTCCCAGTCTCCTCAAAGTGTGGAGAAAAGGGTCTGGGAAGCATCAGGAGGTTCAGACCAAGACAATTCCCTTCTCATCCATGCCAGCTTGGATTAAACGCCTGGAGGTACAACATATCTGTGGAAAAAATGTTTCCCTGGTTTTTCCCTCAACAGTGAATTCAATTTAAGTGAAATCTGGGATCTCTGGAACCAACCAAACCCCTTAAAATTTCCAAGAACAGGTCAAATTTTGGTAAACTTTGCATATTTTTCCTGGAAGAGATTTATTTTTTCCCATACTTTTCTGATCAGTAAACAAAAACAATTCAATGGTAAAGCCATAAAAGAGCCTCCAAAATCCTCTCTCCTCTCAGGGCTGATCCTTGTGCTTCTAGATGTCCATCAGTCCTTCCCTGGGAAGATTAATCCTCTCTCCTAGGTGTGTCTCCATGTTTAGGAAGTTTTCCCCTCTGTGCTCCTACTCCTGGAAGGACACGCAGTGCCAGGAAGCTCCTTCCTACTGCTCTGATCCATCCTGCTCCAGTTAACTGCTTGTTTTTCCTTCCCCGTGGAATTATCACCTTGTGTATGGAATCATTGAATCCCAGAAGGGTTTGGGCTGGGATATGAGGATCGTTTTCCAACCCCCTGCCATGCTCAGGGACAATTTCCACTACCCTAGGTTGCTCCAAGCCCTGTCCAGCCTGAGCTTAGACACTTCCAGGGATGTGATTCCACAACTTTGTGTATCTCTTGCACATTTCACACCAGGATATAAAAGAAATCCTTGGATTCAAGCAGGGATTAACCTGGGAAAAAATACTCCTAATCCTTCCCCATTAATATTCACTTATTCTGTCCCCACCTCTCTATTTTTATAACCTTTGCAGCACCTTTTTCCCATTCCCGAGTGTTCCTGGTTCCCACCTCTGTCTGGAGAGCCTGGATTAGGGATGTTCCACATCTCCCTTTGGATTTCTGTCCCCACAAACCGGATTTTCTCCCTCTCAGTCCCAGATATTCCCTTTGGATTCACCCAGGGTCGCCTCCATGGGGAGAAGAGGAGAGTTCAGAGCCTCCAGCCCTGAGCTGAGCCACTTGGAATTTTTTTTCCTTCTTGGCAGCCATGGATCTTTGCAATAAGGGCCGGCAGGGCAGCCATAAATCCCACTAAAGGTAAAAGTGATTGATTTTAGAAGACACTGTTTAAGAATTTGTTTTTCTAATGGATCCTAAAGTCCTGTCATCAATTTTGCCAAGCTCAGCGGTGCCAGGAGGCTGCTGCATCCCGGCCGGAGAGGAGGAGGAGGGGGGATGCAGAAAAGGAAGAAAGATGGAATGGGTAAAACAGGGACGGAGGAGGAGGCAGGGGGGGCTGCAAAAAAAGGAGTTCATCATCTGTCCCTTTCCAGCTGCAGTATCCTAAAATGTGGATTATACCCGACCATAAATACTAATCCATTAGTTGCTCTTTCACACGCTCCTGGCTGGAATGCTGCTTCCATGAGAATCTATTTGAATATCAATGTGGCTCCATGTAAAACTGCTTCCCTTGGAGTTGCAGATGAAGGGCAGGCGTGGAGGGCCTGTGCTTTAGGGATAGGGCACCGTATCCAGGGCGGAATCAGGAGGTAATTATTGAAATCCCTCCTCGCTCCCAAAGCTTCCTCAGAGCTGACCAAAGAGCTAAAAAAAAAAAATCAGGGGAAAAAAAAAAAAAGTAAGAGCAAATCAGGCAGTGTTACCTCAGTCTTTAATGGGACATTAAAAGAAAGTTCTCTGTTGTTTTTAATTCCATCCAGGGATTGCTAAAAGAAAGTTCTCCTTGGTTTTTAATTCCATCCAGGGATTGCATTGATTTGCTTCCTTCCTGACGAGGGGAAAGGCAAACACAGCCAAGGGATGCATCCCAGGGGCTGCACTGAGGGAAGGGAATTGCTCTAAATAAATAAAATCCCCCTCCCAGCTGTGGAAGAGCCTGGAAGGTTCTCAATAAAATTCCTGCAATCCCAATCCCAATCCCTTCCTGCTGTCCCTTGCAGGGATTGGTTTTGTTTCGCAGGATCCGGGAATACAGGCAGAGAGAAGTGAAAGAATCCCAGAATCTGAAGGAAAATTTTCCTTTTTTATAAGGGCACAGAGGTCTCGTCTGCTCAAGCTAGGGCAAGGATCTGTGCAACTCCGGGAATTATCAACAAAACCAAGATTTGTGGCCAAAGTCATGAGTCATTATCTCCAAATTTTATAGAATCATGGAATGGTTTGGGTTGGAATGAACCTTAAGGATCATCTTGGTCCAACTCCCCTTCCATGGGCAGGAATTCCCCACACAAGACCATTTTGATCCAAGCCCCATCCAGCCTGGCCTTGGACACTTCTAGGGATCCAGGGGCAGCCACAGCTTCTCTGGGCAACCTGTGCCCGGGCCTCACCACCCTCACAGGGAAGAATTTCTTCCCAATATCCCATTTAACCCTGATCTCTGGAAGTTTGAAGCCATTCCCCCTTGTCGAGTCGTTCCATTCCTTGTCCAAAGTCTCTCTCCATTTTTCTTGCAGGATTCCTTCCAGTCCTGGTTGGCCACAATTAGGTGACCCCAAACCTTCTTTTCTCCAGGCTGAACAACCCCAATTCTCTCAGCCTTTCCTCACAGCAGAGCTGCTCCATCCCTCTGATCATCCTGGTGCTTCCTCTGGACTCTCTCCGACAGCTCCATATCCTTCCTATGTTGGGAACTCCAGAGCTGGATGCAGCATTCCAGGTGGGATCTCACCCAAGCAGGGCAGAACCATCTCACCCTCATCTGCATTTAAAGCAAAAAATGGGTGGAAAAAGCTGAGGATTTTGCATGGCTGACAAAACCCAGGAAGGTTTGTGTAGATCCCTGGAAGCGTTCAAGGCCAGGCTGGATGAGAATTGGAGCATCCTGATCTAGTGGAAGTTGTCCCTGCCCATGACAGGTGATCTTTAAGGACCTGTCCAACTCAAACCATTCCATGATCTCATGAACGTGGACGCAGATGAAAGAGTTTCTTCCTAACTGGCATTAAGGTGATGGGTGAAATCCTCATGGATTTTTCCAGATAGACCATTTTTTATGCATCCCAAGCCTTTCGTGGAATCATGGAATGCTTTAGGTTTGGAAGCAGCCCTGAAGATGATCTCACACCAAGCCTCCTGCCATGGGGGACCCTTGGATCTGTATCCACGCTCCTTTTCTTCTCCTTCCTGCCTTTCTCCAGCCTGGATTTCTCGGGGAATGCTCCTCATTGTCCAGTTTTAAGCCCTTCACCACAGGCCAGTGGCCCATTCCCAGATCAAGCAGATTTTGGATTTCCAAGGATTTTTGGAGAGCAAGATCTCCAAGCAGCTCAAAAAGTATGTTGGGAAATTGGGGATTTAAGAATTGGGATTCAAATAGCAGCTGAGCTGAGCTCTGGAAAAGCCTGAGTAGGAGGAATATCTACAAAAAGCACAGGGGATTTAGGCACTTTTAGGGATCTGGGATCTTGGGTTTTCCCAGCAGACAGAAGATTAAATACAGCGGTTTTTTATTTTTCCATGGGAATGTTACAAAATGTTATGGAAAGAAGGGAATTTTAGTGAACAAAGTGTTCTGGGAAGAAACAAAGGTGTAGGAAAACCCAGCTCGCTGACAGCATGGATGTTGCTCCTGGTTCCAAGGATTCTTCCAACTCAGACCTGGCTCTGCAAGGAATCTCCAGGAATGACAAGGCCCTGATTCCCAGGCTCTGCTGCTGCACCAGCTGCTCCCTTTTCCATGGAGCTGACAGAGGCCAGGAAGGAGAAAGGCCTCCCCACTGCATCCCTGTATCCCTGCCCTGCTGCCTCCCGCCTCCCTCCTTTCCCAGGCCTGGCAGAGGCTCCTTCCCTCTCCACGCCTCATCCATCAAGCCAGATTTGCTGGTTGCCCACCCCACATTCTCGGGCCTGTCAGTGTCCAGGGAAAACGATGATAAATAAACTGGCACTGGAGGAATTCTCTCCCGCTGCTTGATTTATCTTTTATTTGTGTCGCAATCTCAGACCCTCCTTCTCTCCCCCTGCACCCCCATCCTTAACTCTTCTCCCTCTGCCTCGGGCTGTTTTTCCTACCTGTAGCTCCCAGAGCCAGCACGTGGATTTTTCCAGGCTTTTTATCATCCTGGCTGGATTAGGCTCCTGAAGAAAATCGGATGTACTCACGAAGCCTCAGTGCAAGGTTAAAGAGGTGACATTGCAGGACCGGGGATCAGTTTCATGTCCAGCCCTCCCAGCTCCGAAGCATCTTCCCAAGTGCAGGGCAATCTCCAAGAAAGTTTTTTGGGGGAATTTTGGTACGGAAAGAGCAAAAATCCACATGCCAGGCAGAAACTGCACTGTGCCAGGCAGATCCACACCTGCCTGGATCCACGTCCAGGAGAGGGTTTCCCTGATTCTCACCAGAACGAATGAATTCTGTCACCTTGAACCTCTCGCCCTTGTCCAACTCAGAAGATTCCATGGAAATTTTCCCTGCTACTTCTTTATTCCCTCTTCATAGGATCCAGGAAATATAAAAAGGTTGGAGTTAGAAGTGACCTTTGAAGGTCATCCAGTTGCTTCTGCTGTCCCAGGTTGCTCCAAGCCCTGCCCAACCTGGCCTGGAACACTTCCACAGATGGGACAGCCACAGATTCTCTGGGAATTCCATTTCAGGGCCTCCCCACCCTCCCAGGGAAGAATTCCTTCCCAATATCCCATCTAACCCTGCCCTCTGGATATGGGGTTTTTGAACACTCCCAGGGATGCTGATTTCACCCCTTCCAAGGTTTGACCCCTCCTCCAGTGGGGAAATCTTTCCCAATATCCAACCTGAAGCTCCCCTGGTGCAACTTGAGGCCATTTCCCCTTGACCCACCACTATTTTCCTGGGAAAAGAGGAATTCCAGGAGCCATGAATGCCTTTGTTACTCGTGCAGGGCAGTTACAGGTGAGACTTCAGCTTCTCTGAAGTCAGCTCCTCTGAGGACTTCAGCTCCTCTGCCACTTCACCAGGGATCAGGAACCAGCCAGGAAAATCCTATGGACATTCCAGCCCTATGGACAGATTTGAAGCTGGCTCAGGCTGGAATTGCCCTGTTCTCTGCATGGGGTTGTCAATACTGGAATATGGGACTGGAATGACACCTTTGGAGCTCCTCTTTTCCATCATCACCAGCTGGGCCAAGGTCGGATCCTTCTCCCTCCAGCTGTGGACACCAAGGACCTGAGGTCTGAGAGAGCAGCACGAGAACTGAGGGGAAACATTCCCAAAATCATTCCTTTTTCAGATTTATTTTTAATTTTTTTTTTGTAGGAAATCCATATAATCGTGGGAATTTACCACAGGAGTCACCTGTGGCCTGTTGAAGTCAATGGGAGATTCTCAAGGTGGAAAATTTTGGGTTCGGGCCTGGAGAAATCCAGTCTGTGCTCTCCAAACCCTATCCCTGCCCTTCCTGGTCTAGGAAAAGTCTTATTTTCCGGATTCATCCTAATTTCCACTCTTGGGGTTCTCAAGATTCATGGAATTCTTCTGTACAGGCCCAGGAATGCTTCGGCCTTAATTAGTCTGCACTGATGAAGTCCAGGTTTTGCTGTCCTGTCTGTCACCATCCCTGGAAGTGTCCAAGGCCAGGTTGGATGGGACTTGGAGCAACCTGGGATAACAGGAGAAACAGGATGACCTTCAAATCCCTCCCAACCACAAACATTCCATGATTCCATGATTTACTGTTTCTCATCAAAGCGGGGCCACTTCACCCCAAATGTTTAAAAAACCCCTTGGCCAGTATTCCACACTTTTTTGTCCAATATTTGGGAAACCTTGGTCAGGACCCTCCACAGGGCATCCAGCTGCCAGATTCTGGGCCGGAGCCACCGCTGTTGGGAGCCAGGCTTTGGAATGTTACCTGTGACATGGAATCACATCCTGCTCCAAGCTTCATTTTTCACAGTTTATCTGGGCTAGAGAGGGATTTAAAATACTCCTCATAATCATCACCCCCACCCGCCCCGGCCTTCTTGCGCACGGAAAGCTCCAGGAAAACCTTGGCTGTTATTAAGATGTTTTTTCCCAAGGAAGGCAGTTCCATAACACTCAAAGTTATAAAAATCTATGGAATGTTTAATCAAACATTCCCCTCCTTTATTTGCCTCTCGGTTGCTGGTTATTACATCATCTCCATCCTTCTCCCCCCTCTTTTTTTTTTTTTAAAGTGCCATAAAATTGAGTCTGGCTCTGGCAGTCTGGGAGTTTATGATTAATCAATTACTTAATCAATTACTTAGAGGAGTTATCTATTAAAAATCCAAATGTGACGCTCGCTGCACTTCCAATAAAGCCTCATCCAGCCAGAGATTCCTGGGCTAATCCTTTCCTCCTTATTCCCAGTAATTGTGTTCAGAGGATCACAGGAGTCGTTAAATAAACAGGGTGCGTTAAAAGTGTGCGCAGCTTAACGAGGAAAATTACTTAATTAATGATAGATGGGGCTGGAACAGATTAATTGAGGAGCCCTTTCCACCAGCTTTCCTCAGCCTGATTCATTTCTTGCTTGGAAAATCAAGGCCGGGTTGGATGGGGCTTGGAGCAGCCTGGAAGGGGGTGGAACAGGATGACCTTTAAGGACCCTTCCAATCCAGATCATTCCATGATTCCAGGATGATCTGTGCCTTGGCAGAAGTGAGCTGGACCATGAAGAGCAGAGGATGAGGATGGAACAGGGCTCCAGAATCTGCACTGGGAGCATGACAGAGCTCAGAACCTCGTTTTTGGGGAGGAGTAGGTGGTTGTGCTCACCTTCCCGGGAAACAGATCCCTCTTCCACATAATCGTGTCCGGGAGGGGATTCCAACTGTTCCCGCAGCCTGCAAACCCCAGCCCATGGAGTCATCACCTCTGGGATCCCAAGGAGAGCTCATGATTGGAGCCGACTGGATGTCATCACATCCCAACCCCTGTTGTCAGCAGCACAGCGAGGAGCAGACAGGGCCCGGTGCCTTAATTAGCAAAGACAGCCCCAAATTAATGAGAGGGGTTGGAATTCCCTCCTGCCAGGTATTCCCCCTCTTCCCGCATTTTGACAGCACAGCAGGTGGGAAGGGCCGGGGCCTCTCCCAGGCTCCTCGCCCCCGCTCCCAGTTCACGCGGAGGAGTTGTCACTTCGCCGAGCTCGTTTAGAGACACCGAGCAATTAAAGATCCCGCAGGATTCCCGTCCCCCTCGGAGACTGACACCTCAGGAGAGACGGGGACCGCTGATTCCCTGTCCCCCTCAGAGCCTGACGTCTCGGGAGTGACAGGGAGCCCCGCGCAGCTCCGTCCCCAGCCGGGCTGAGTGACTCGGCCCTGTCTCGGCCCACGCAGGCAGCACTTGGTGGGGCTCATTCGTTTGTGTTTGCCTTGACGTGATGAAGTAAAAAGTTTTAATATTCCAACCCCATGAATTTTTAATGCCTGGCTCTTGCTCCTGTGTCATTATTCGCCTGCGCTTCAGCACTTTCCGAGTGTGCTTGTTTGGATAATGTTCCCTTAAAGGGGAAAGGGAGTGGAGGGAGCCTGTACCTCTCTCCCCATACTGACCATTAAATCCCACTCCTGGTGTTCCACAGGTGCTGGCGATGCAAATTCCCCTCAGCCCCCCCTGCCTGGAGCAAAAGGAACAGGGGGGATATGACCTGGAGGTTGGAAATGAGATTCCAAAGGTATTTGGGGTGAAAAGATCGTGTCTGCTTTTTCCAGCTCTTCCTCAGCATTCCTCACACTCCTCCTGCCCTATGGCATGGGGAGGAGAGGATGAGGGTGACAAGGAGGAAGAAAGGGAAGGAGAAGAGGGTTTTGGGAGATTTTAGGATGAGGGGAAAATGGAACAGCACTGGGAGAAGGTGGCGCAGGCCTAAGCACTGTACCCAGGTCTCTTCCTGCAGTTCGGTGGTTGATCTTGAGGAGTGGGAAAAATGGGATAGATGGGATAGGTCAGGTGGAAAAATGATTGGATCAGTGCTGCATCCGGCAGGAAAGGAATGGGGTGGGTCCAGGAACTGTGTTGGAAAGGACCTTCAAGATTATGGAATTCCAACCCCCTGCCCCCATGAGCAGGGACACCTTCCACTATCCCAGGTTGCTCCAAGCCCCATCCAACCTGGCCTTGGACACTTCCAGGAATGGGGCGGCCACAGATTCTTCGGGAAACCTGTGCCAGGGCCTCACCAGCTTCACAAGGAAGAATTTCTTCCCATTATCCTGTCTAAACTTTAAGATGGACTTTAATGTCCCGTCTGACCCAAACCATTCCATGGTAAGAATTAAGCCTCACCTTTCCCTTAATCATTTGAGCCCCTCTCCTGAATCTTCCCACCAACCAGTGGTGGTCACACAAGCCTTCCCCTTTTTTATCCTTCCAAAATCCCTGAGAAAACTGTTGGAGGGACCACAGATGCAGCAAGGTTGGGAAAGACCACGAGGATCACCAAGTGCCAGGTTCAGGAGATGTCACCTCCACTCCCTGAACTTCCAGCTGACAGGTTTGAGCCAAACTGAGGTAAGAACTGATGGATCTGAAGGGGATCTGGGCAATGGATTTTTGAAGGAAAAGCAGCTCCCACTTTAATTTCATTTTCAATTCATCTTTCCAACACAGTGGCTGAGAAAAGAGTCGAGAAAGTCAAGTCTAAAGTGCTGAAAACAGACCTGAGGCTCTTCCGGGTGGATTTTTAGAGCCCCTCTCTGCATCTGGAGACTCCAGAATCCCTGGGGTTCGTAGTGGGGATGTAAATCGAATCAATCCCATGTTGTGCTTGAAACACGGAGCAGAGAACTCACCGAGTGCATTTCCTCTTCAGTTTCGGGCTTGAAAAAGGTCAAGTTGCCTTTCCTGATGTTGGATCTCAGCACCAATCAAACATTAAACGTTTTTAGTGGATTTTAGTGAGCTGGAGATGAGCTTTTAGAAGGGCTCCAGGTTTTTTAAAAGCAATCCATGGTTGGACAATTCATGGTTGGACATGATTGGATCCTCACAATTCTTGTGGGAATAGGTTCATGGGATAATTGCCCCTCCGTCCCCAAAAAAAATAGGGTGTGTACAAGACAAATTATACACTTGAGGACACATCAGAGAACCACAAAATCAGAGAATTATGGAATGGTTTGGGTGGGAAGGGACCTTAAAATTCATCCAATTCCAACCCCTTTCCATGGGCAGGGACACCTTTCACTAGACCAGGTGAAAGCTGCATCCAGCCTGGCCATGGACACTTCCAGGGATGGAAGCAGCCACAGTTTCTCTGGGGATTCCATCCCAGGGTGTGGTCACCCTCCCAGGGAGGAATTTCTTCCCAATATCCCATCTAAACTTTCCCTCTGTCAGTTTGAAACCATTCCCTGTGTCCTGTCACTCCATGCCCTCATCCAAAGTCCCTCTCAGTGTTCCTTGTTGGCTCCTTCAAGTACTAGAAGGCCACAGTTAGGTCACCCCAAAGCCTTCCCTTCTCCAGGCCGAACAATCCTGATTCTCTCAGCCTTTCCTCTTGTCCTCTCTTTTCCAGAGATCCCAAGCCAGCCATTCCCCTGTTTTTCCATGCAGCTCTCCCTGCACCAACCACAGATTATCGCAGCAAGGAGCCGGGTGTCCTTTAGGAGAGCTCCGGGCTTGGAAAACACTGCTCAGAAATACCAGGAACCTTCATCTCCCTGCCACCCGAGCCCGAGGGAGCTGCTGTCGCTTCCTGGTCCTTTAAAAGCCGGAGACAGCTCCAAATCGGGATGCCCTTGGCTCTCGCGTGTGTCAGCAGTTTCCTGCCGTCACCAGCCTGGTCCCACGCAGGGTCTGGTCACACTGGCGGCAAACTGGGAATTGCATTTCATCCCTCTCCCTTCTTTATCACAGGGAGATAAGGAAAGCACAGGCTCCATTAGGGAACATTCTTAAGTTACCCCTGTCTCGGCTCTGGGTATGTAATCCAAGGAAAAGCAGGTGCTGGAGAGGAGCAAGGCCAGGTGGTTTCTCTTTAAAGCCCAGGGATGAGCTAAGGATAGAGGAGGAAAAATACGGAGGTGAGTTTTACCTCCAAGAGGGAATTAGGACTCTCTGAGTGCTGCTAAAGGATTCACAATCCATGGCCTTGTCAGGAACAACCTCAGCTCTGATCCCTTTCCCAGGGATCGGCATTAGCTCCCATTCTCGTTCTTACCAACTCCTAATCCTGCAGGGAAACAGGGAGGATGCCCTATAGAGAGGCTTGAGTTGTGTGATCCAGGTAAAAGGGGGATTTCCTTTGCTGGAAATGGATGTCGTTTGGATTCCCCTTTCCTAATTTTAAGGAATACAAGTGCCCATGTCCAGCTGAGTGGTCTGGATTCCCAGGAAAGTCAGTGGAATATGGTCAGGGCTCCTCTGATCCAAGGAGGCACCAGCTCTCGGATGAGACCATCACATCCTGATGCCCACCAAGACCTCAAACCAAGGAGTTTAATTCGTGGATGGGTCCATTAATCAAGTGTTAATGGGTTGCTGAGTACCTAAAATTAGGGAAGGATAACTCCACACGTCAGAAAGAAGGGAAAGTGGTCTTGGACGAGATGCAGGAAGTTCCTAGCGGCAACTCCCTGTTTTGCCAATAATTTGGCAATAAATTAAAATAAATAAATTTATGTAATTAAATAAAAGCCTGGCATTTATGGATAGATGGGAGAATGAAGAATTCTACCCCAGGACGTTGCACACATTAGGCAGCTTTTCCCAAGTCTGTTACCTGACCTGCTTGCATCCACAGAACTTCACCCCAGAGCTCTGCGAGGAAAAAAAAGCTGCTAGGAATCTTTCATCTGGGAATTTGACTTCTCCACTCCTCACCTTCACAATTCCCACTTTATTAAAGCCTTCAAACCCACCATAAACACCCTGGGAACGATCCAGCTGCCCTTCTTTAATAGACAGTGAGCAGCCTGTGACATCTCCATGAAGACACTTCCCACAAAGCCGCTGCTTCCGCAGTGTTTCCACCCTTCGGATACTTCGGGAGCTGTCACATCACGTCTGGATCCCGGCTGTCCTGATTCAGCTCTTTTCCTCCTGCCCTTGGAAATCAATCCCTGCAGCCTTCAGTCGTTTGTTCTGAGATGAACTCGCTGCCGTCTGACAAAATCTGTCTGGGAAGGAGAAGGCCGGGAACGAGCGCAACTTTCCATGTGCATTAACATCGGAGCTGAATTATCCCTCCGGGATTTTTGGATCTTTTTTGCTGTTCGTTATTTCCAGGAGGCTGAGGGAGGCGGCTCTGCCTTGAACTGGGGAGCTGAGATTGGCAAAAAAAAAAAAGGCAAACAGGGGCTTTTCCCAGATTCCAAATCTGTTCTTACACAATAAATGTGCCTGGATTGTCCCCTTGATCCTAAGGGGGGCCTAGCATTGAAGAAACCCCAGATGTACTTTTGAAATCCCTCCCCAAAATGTCCACGGCATGGGTTTGGAATTCCACAATTTTTAAGGCCCCTTCCGAACCAAACCATTCCAGAACTCTGCCCACTCCGCAGTGATAATGGCTGGTGCTTGGTCACAGTTCCTCATTCCTGGGAAGCATTTGAGAAAGGGCCGATTATCCCGGGTTTTTCTCAGGATATGATGGGTTTGTGTGGGTCTGGATTTGGTTTTATCAGGGAGACGCCATCAAAGGCCTTACAGAATTCCAGATGAAGGAATAAATGTAGCCATTCCCTTGTTCCTTGTGGCCACTCCACGATAAAAAGACGCTGGGTTGGTTAATCAACGTTTCTGTTTTTCCGGTCACAAGGAATTTCATCTCCCTGATGTGACTCTTCCAGTATCAGAGCGTGGCCTGGCACCAACATCAGCCAGTTCTTCCAGGATTCTGGGATGTATCCCATCAGGTCCCACAGACCAATGAACATCCAGGTTCCTCAGGGGTTTTGGAAGCTCATGTTCTTTTGGGGTGGGAAGGACTTGGCTCCTCTCGTCCCCACCTTATTGTCCGTCCCCAGGAGAGTCGTGGGAAGAGAGGTTGCCATAAAAATTGTGGCAAAAAAAGTGGATTATTTCATCCCTCATCCATTGTTACCAGTTTTCCAGTCTTGCTTTTCAGGGGAAAACCCTTTCTTTGACCTTTTCCTGGCCTGCAGAAATCCTTATTCCTTGCATCCCCTGCCACATTCAGCTCCAGCTGCACCTCGGCATCCTGACCCCGTCCCTGCAGTCAACTTCCCAATATTTCCTCCATTCCCAGGTTAAATCAGAGTCCATGCTAATGCCGACCCTGCTCTGCTGACTCCACACCCAGCAGAAGGGTGCTAATTCCCAAAAAAACTGGGAATTAAGGGAAAAACTCCTATCTCTGTAAGCAAAGCTGCTTTCTCCGGGAGCCATATCCCTCTCTCCTCCCGGAGACGTGGGAAGGGACAATGAATTCATCAACCTGTCATTTAAGATTGTTCGCTTGACAGCTCCAAAATGCATCATCAAAAAAAAAAGCCCCGAACATTAAGGGCTTGAATAATTTAAGTTCCTCTTAAATACAAATCCTCGGAGTAGTTTAAACATTGGGAAGGAGTTCAACGTGGACAGCGATTTAAAGGGAAGATGGATGAGCTCAATTTGGCTGCACACTGCAGTCCTGGAAGGCCAAGGACCTGACATCACTTTGCACTGAGAGTCTCCAGGGATGTCCGGATGAAACAGGGATTAGGTGGAGTGGGATGCAGGGATATTGACAGGGTAAGTCCAGACTGGGTAAGCAGAGACTAAGAGGTGTTAGGGTTAGTTTTGTTTCCTGCCTGGTCTAAAACCTGCCCATGGTGAGACAAATCTTGGCTTCATCTGCCAGGAAAAATGACTTCATGGTTTTCCAAACTGGAGTGGCTTCAGTGGTTCAGAAACCTCTCAGGGAGAATTTGTCAAAATCAGGGAATAATTTAGGTTAGGAAAGACCATGAAGATCATCGAGTTCAATCATCACCCCAGCACTGCCAAGGCCACCACTAAACCATGTCCCCAAGTGCCCCTCCACGAGGCTTTTAAATCCCTTCAGGAATAAGGACTCCACCCCTGCCCAGGGCCGAACAATTCTCTCAGTGAAGGAATTTATCCTGATATCCAACTAAATCTCCCCTGGTGCAACTGGAGGCAGTTTCGTCTCATCCTGCCCCTTGTTTCTGGAAGCAGAGCCCGATCCTCACCTGACTCCTGTCAGGGAGTTGAGAAGAGCGAGAAGGTCCCCCCTGAGCCTCCTTTTCTCCAGACTGAGCCCCATTCCCAGCTCCCTCAGCTGCTCCTGGTGCTCCAGATCCTTCCAGTGGGACAAGACACTCCATCAAAATTCCAGTTTTCTCTCCATTAACTCTAAAAGGAATGAGCTCTTGAATTTGCCCTCTGTCACCAAATCTTTTTATCAACGCTCAAAAATGTGGTTACACCGGCAATGAAATTCCAAAGGGAAAGAGGGTTTTGTCCTCTATGGCAGGAGCAGATTTTCCAGCTCACAGGCAGAGGTTTGGGATCATGAAGTGGTGAAGGGGAAGAAGATGAAGAAATCAAGTCTATGGTTCTCCCACTGCAGAAACTTTTTTAAAAAAATAAACAAAAAAGTGCAAGTCATTTCTGTAGAACAGAAAACGCTTGGAAACGCTCACATGGAAATTCCATGTTAGACTCAATTAAAACAAGGGATGTATTTGTGTGTGTAGGGAATTTGGGGTTGGGAACAAAGGATTTCAAGAGCGTTCCTGAGGCCATGAAGGTCCCAACATCTCCCCGTGTCGCCAGATATCCCAAATGATATCAAGAGACCTAAAACACATTTGGTTGGTTTTTTTTTCCCATTCCCATCAGGATTAAGACTGGAAAACCGGTAAGTTTGGAGCCAAATTGCAAATTAGGATCTTCATCCCAGTTCACTGAAAGGAATCAAGGATGTCCCAAAGGCTTCGTGGAGATGAAGGGCCCCAACACAGAATGGATGTCATGAGCTGCCACCTTCCCTAAACTTCATCCCCGAGGATTAAACCCGATCCTGCTCGGCACGTTCCAGAGTCATCCCCAGTTAACAAGAGGCTGCTCCATCACTGACCGGAGATCAAATTATCACCACATCCAATTCCTTTCCCCCCCATTCCCAGCAGTTTCATTACTCTCCATAATCAGACACCGGCTCCCATTCATCCCGATCTCGCCTCCCATATTTCTCCATCAAAACTGCAGGTGAAGCCACGTCCACGGGAATTAATTTCGGTAAGACAATGTTTGGATGAACCATTCCGTTATTGACTTCTGTTTGCCGGGTCAGTTTAGAAATTTATGGTCCCCTGGGATGCTCGCATTGACCTCGGTTTCATCCCAGGTCAATAGTCCCTCCCCAGGTCAATAAATCTGCAAACTGACTGGAGTGGAAGTCAATAAAATCTGCATATTCGGATATTATCCGAAGGTTGGGAATGCACAATTTTGTGTCGGAGAGGTGAGGAAGCACCGAAGACACCCAGAATTATTGGATGAGGGATTAAAATGGAATTCTTGCTCAATATTTCTCCTTCCATCCATCTCCAGAGTCCGAGCTGCCAGCAGCGGAGGAAATCGTTGGTGGTGTTATTTATTTGGATGTAAACATGGGAATATTCCAGGGTGGAGAGGCACTGGGAGCAAAGAGGAGATGGAGGGTTGTGGGTTCTGGCCCTAAAATATTCCAGGCGGGAAAGGTCAAAGCAATGGCGTGAATGTGTGGAGTGTGAAGACCACAAGTAGTCAGAGAAGTCTCAAAATATCCCATCAAAAGAAAAATTGATGCTGAGATGAAAAGAAAACAGAGAGGCCACTTTGGAGGAGGTTTAATCCAAGTCTGGGAAAGCATCAATCCGTCTGCATGGAAAACTGCTCCGTGAGCAATAACATCCCACTCCTGGGTCCATCAGAGATGGGAACTTCTGGCTGTGATTGAGAGATGGAGACAGACTGAGAGCTCAGGCAGACAAAACCAGGAGCTGATGCAGCAAATAGATCCCAAATAAAGCAGGAAAACTCTGTCCGGAGGCTCCAGGACCAGGATGGCTTTGTGGAGAGAGTCACTTATTGATGGACAGTCCCACAATTTCTGTTTCCTGTGGCCTCTTTCCTCCTACTGGGATTTTTGGGAGCCTGGAATATCCATGTGACCATGGCTGTCCCTCTACTTTCCAACCTCCTCTTCCCCATCCCTTTCTGTCCAGCCTGTGCTCCATGGAGAGCTCCATAGTATCTGACCCCGCTTTGGGTTTTCACAAATTTTTCAGGAATTCAATTATTTAGAGCTCTCTTTTCCTGTCATACCTGGGAATTCAGGACTTACAGGTGCTGGGAATGGCCAACGGGGAAATAAATCCAAAAAAACAACCAGTTTCTATCTGTCTCCTAAAAACTCTGCTGGGAATGAAATTCCTCCCACCCTCTGGATATGCCAAGAACTCTCCTGAGTCTCCACATGAAGATGGACTTTGTCCCAAAAGCCCTGAAGCCCAACTTTAAGGGTTGTTCTTCTTCCCAACCTTTCCTTTAAATCAGTGTTTTGTCTGGAAAAGTGTGTCTGGAATGGGATTTCCCTCTGGCATTCCCCAAGCCCTCATGATGGGCAATATTCACCCGGCCTGTTAAACAGTTATCACAGCCAGGTTTTTCCAGGAAATTTTTAGGAAAAACTCTTATCCAAGGAAATATTGGCAGTACTTGGATAAAAGAATAGGAATATTTGTCATTAAAAACAAATCCTGAAGGATTTTGAACCTTATTCCAAGTCATCCCTTCAAATTATCAGGAGACATCCTTCATGATACGTTGGGTGATGCCAGTGACACGTGGAATGTATTCCTGGTGGGAGGATGAGGTAGAGCCAGGAGGGTGTGGATCCATTGGCAGAGGCATCAGAGGGATCCGTGGAGCATGGCAAGATCAGTGTCAGGGCACTGCAAATCCTGGTTTGGGAATTGTGCCATGCTGGGATCTGCTGTGCAAAGCTAAGGATGGAATTCCCGTCAGTGTAGGTATGATAATCACCACATCTGTGGTCCACTGAAAAGCCAGGAACAGAACCTGGAAAATTTCTGAACAATCTACTTTGAAAAATTCCGCACCTCCTGAAGGTGTCCAGGTGTTATATCCAGACCTCACAAACCTTCAGGCAATGGAATTCCCTTGGAGCCATGTGTTTTTCCCTCCCAGCCAGGAGATCCAGGCTCTGTTTCCCAGGTTTTCCCAGGGCTAGAGCTTTCTCCTGATCTGGTCCCCATCTCCCTCATCCCTGGTGCTGCTGAGCTTTCATCCCAAGGACTTCTTTGGGATGCAGCCACCCCTGGATAAGGAATACAACTGGGTTTCAAGCAAGCCCTCTTCCAATTCCCGGGCTGAGAAAGTGCAGCTGTTTCCTGTTGTCTTTTCCTCCACAGCTCTGGAGCAGGATCCCGGATCCATCCACCAATCTTCCCTGCTTCAGGGCTTTCCTGACAGATCCAATGATCCACCAGCCCCAGTTAATGGAATTGTAATTGCCAATTAAAATCTGTCCAGTTAATTGCAGCAGGTTGAAGATTTCAGTGGGGGTAGGTGAGAGCTCCTGATGGAATGGATGAGCTCCTTCCAAGGAGGTGAATCTGGGAATTCCGGGTATCTTGTGATATTTGCTGCTGTTGGAATCCCACCCGGAATTCCCCTCTGGATTGTTCAAGGTAAGGAACCAACTGAAAACAGGAGAGGAGGATGGAAAGGGGAGAACTTGGGGGAACAAACAGGAGGAGCCATTCAGTATTCCATCAATCCAGAGGCGGATCCTGACGGATGCTTGGGAAAAGCCCAGCAGATTTACTAATGCAAATAACGGATTACCCAGTGAGACCTGATAATTTATTTGTCCAGACCCAACAGACTTTTCCCGTAAATCCGAGGGACTTTTCAGCTTCAGGGAAAAGAAAACACCTGAACCGAGGGAAGAAAATGGAATTTTTTCCTTGCGAAAGAGAGTGGAAACCATCCTTTTTTTTTTATTTCAGGAACAAAGTGATTTTGAACTACCTGCAGAATGTGAGCCAATCTCCCACTTCCCTTGGAATCCTGATCTCCTGTTGCTCTTCGTATTTCTCCCTGTGCCAAGAAGGTGTTTGGCTGTCCAGGTCCAACGGGAATTTCCCCTCTCTGACTTGTTTCCTGGGTAAAACCAGATCCTTTCTTCCAATCCAAAATACTCAGTGGTGAAGGGTCTGAAAGTGAGTCCTATGAGGAGCAGCTGAGGGAGCTGGGAATGTTTAGCGTGGAGTAAAGGAGGCTCAGGGGGACCATAATTCCCTGAAAAGAGGGTGGAGCCAGGTGGGGGTCAGGCTCTGCTCCCAAGGAACAAGGGATGGGATGAGAGGAAACGGCCTCAAGCTACACCAGGGGAGGTTCAGGTTGGAATCAGGAGGAATTTCTTCATGGAAAGGATGGTCAGGCATTGGAAGGAGCTGCCCAGAGAAGTGGTGGAGTCCCCACCCCTGGAAGTGTACAAGGAATGCCTGGATGTGGCACTCAGTGCTCTGCTGGGGATTGGTCACCGGTTGGACTCAGTGATCTCAGAGGTCTTTTCCAGCCTCAGTGATTCCATGACTCCGTGATTTATGAAGGTATGGATTGCTCGGACACATAGATCCTTACGGAATCGGTCAGCTCCCGCCATTTTGCCTTCCTTGCTCTCCTCCTTCCATAGGCTGCAAGCAACAAGGTCTCCTTGGATGAGGCTGGATGAGGAGTGCAGGTCCATTCCCGGGGGGAAAGGCTTTTCATGTTGACCACTTGGAGTCCTTCCAGATCCATCACTGCTTTTCCCATGGGATCATCCTGAGTGCCTCCCCTCCATCCCAGCCAGCCCAGGACCCTGCTGAGTGCACTTATCCTTCTCCGCTGCCAGGAGCCTCCAAGATCTATAGCCGGAGGAAATGAACTCTTTGGCTGGGACTGGGAGACATCCATCTGCCAGAATGGCTCCGGACAAGCTGGGTCCAAGGGCCCCATTTATCAGGGGAATAATCCCATTTATCAGGGGAGCTGGAGACATGGAATTCAGGGGACAGGTCACCACTGTGGGGTTTGTCTTCCCTTTGCTCCTGGTTTGTGTCTTCCCATTCCATTTTGAACAGGGTCTACAGCAGTGGAATTACTGCATCTCTGCTCTGCTTGGAAAGTTCTTCCAAGGAGTGGATCCCTCTGCTGTTTCCCTAGTTTTCTCCTGCTTTTCTCACCCCAGCCCAGGAGAAGGGTGTCCATACCAAGCCACCGAGGAAGACTGAAGTCCTTCCACAAGGTGGAAGTTTTCTTGCCTCAATATTCTTCTACAACTTTCTCCTGGTCACCTTCAGTCACTTCAATCTTCAGACATTGAGCTGAGCCAGGAAGAGCTTCCCAGAATCCCAGAATCATTTCGGTTGGAAAGCACCTCCAAGGTCATCAACTCCAGCTTTGTGACCCAGCCCAGAGCAGTGACTGCCACCTCCAGGCATTCCTTGGATATCTCCAGGGATGGTGACTCCACCACTTCCCTGGCCAGCCCATTCCAACATCTGATCACCCTTTTCATGAAGAAGTTCTTCCTGATGTCCAACCCAAACCTCCCCCGGAGTAGCTTAAGCCAAGGTCACCTCATCCTGGCCCTTGTTCCTGGGAGCAAATCCTGACCCCAACTGGCTCCACCCTCCTTCCAGAGCTTCTTTATCCAGAGCTTCCCTGAAAAAAATTGAGTATTTCCCTCCTGAATCCACATCTTCTGATATGAATCCAAACGAATCCTAGAATGGTTAAAATTGGAAGGGACCTTAAAGATCTTCTAATTCCAAACACAATGCCTGAAAAGAAATCCATGGAAGTGGGGTCAGCTCCCACTGTGAGCCCTTTTTCCTTTGCCTGACTGCTCGTGGGGGTTTTGTTTGTTTTCCTTTTTCCTTTGTGTATCACTGGAATATCCCTTCTTGCACCTTCCAGCTTTGGAGATCCAAAATGTCATCATGGCCATTCCCTGAGTTTTCCACCATAAAACCAGGAGAAGAGGGATGGTTTTATGCTTAAGATTCCTGATACAACCTGCCTTTGCTTCCAGCAGTTTTCCCAGTCTCTCCTCTGCCCTGATTACCAGGATCTGAGACCCTGGGATATTTTTTGGGGTAACACCATCCCAAGCTGCCAATCATTCCAACAGAGTCCTGAAAATCCCACCAATGGCCCCTAAATCAATGACTGAGTTTTCCAAATCATGAATCTACATAAAAACCAGGACATTTTCCCAAAGAAAATAAATATTGAGCTCATTTTTATTTTATTCCCTGACTTCGAGTCTGGACGTTCCGTATTTTAATGTGTTTATTCTCAATTAGGGCAATTAAACAACCGGTTCTGGAACTTATGAAAATAGTCAGAATTTTGAAAATTTACCAATAAACACAAAGAAGGTTCTCCTGACATCCCGAATCATGGAGTTGTGGGATTGATCCCCAGGGGATGTTGTGGATTCAGTTTCACAGAGGAGGCTGAGCACATCCTTGGAAAAGAGATCTGATGGATGTTATTCCATAGACAAGCGAGAGCAGGCTCAGGAAGATCCCTGAGATAACAGCACCTGGAGCTTGGGAGATTGTTAGGAGAGGTTTGACCTGCCCTTAATTTTTCCATTGAAAGGGCTTTGGGACACCATTGGAACTCTCTCCACCCTGGTGAAGTCCCACCTGGAATGCTGCGTCCAGCTCTGGGGTCCAACACAGGAAGGACGTGGAGCTACTGGAACAAGTCTGGGGAAGGCACCAAGATGAGCAGAGGGCTGTAGCAGCCCTGCAGTGGGAAAGGCTGGGAGAGCTGGGAATGTTCGACATGGAAAAGGAAAGAGAAGCTTTGGGGGGACCTAATTGTGGCTTTCCAGTACCTGAAGGGATCCTGCAAGAATGAGGGACTTTGGACAAGGGATGGAGTGACAGGACAAGGGGGAATGGCTTCCCGCTGCCAGAGGGCAGAGTTAGATGGAATATTGGGAATAAATCCTTCCCTCTGAGGTCGATGAGGCCCCGGAACAGGTTGCCCAGAGAAGCTGCGGCTGCCCCATCCCTGGAAGTGTCCAAGGTCAAGTTGGATGGGGTTTGATGCAAGCTGGGATAGTGGAAGGTGTCCCTGCCCATGGAAGGGAGTTGGAATTCCATGATCTTGAAGGTGCNTCTGATGGATGTTATTCCATAGACGAGCGAGAGCAGGCTCAGGAAGTTCCCTGAGATAATGGCACCTGGAGCTCAGGAGATTGTTAGGAGAGGTTTGGCCTCTCCTTAATTTTTCCGTTGAAAGGCTTTGGGACACCATGGGAACTCTCTCCACCTNACCATTCCATGATTTTGGGATTCTCTCTCATAAATCAGTGATGTTGTAAGGCCATGGAAAAGTGTCAGGAATGACCACGTTGCCTTCGGCCCTCTGACATAATTTCCTCATCCACTTAAAACTGGTTCTAACGGGAGTTTGAGCCCTTCGGATTCGGGAGTTGGGAATCTGAGTCAGCAAAGCAGAGCTGCTTTAATCTTGTTAAATCAAGGAAGTCCCAGCCCTAGGCATCCAAAGGGATTTGTTTCCCTTCTGTGTCATCTCCAGGCAGGATCTCCTCTTCCTAATTTCCCTTTCCCAAAGTTTTTTGGGGGATGATTGGATCAACGAGGCCATAGAAAGTGTTTGGTTTTTGGTCTTTGAAGAGTTTTAACTCTTTCCATCTCCCCTTCTTTGTCCAAATGGATCCTTGAGCTCAAGGGACATTCCACAGGGAAAATTCCCAGGCTCTGGAATGCTCAGACCCTGGTGCTGGTGGCAGGCCCCAAGTTCACATCATTCCCATCACCTAGCACTCCCTGCCTGCACCCAAAATGAATCCTGGTTTTCCCTCTTTTCCCTCCTTCCACATCACCATCCCACGTCTTCACCAGCCTCAGTCAAGGAAAAATCCCATAGGATGGTTGGAACCAGTGAGGAAAGGATTGTTCCACCTTCTCAGGGATGTTTGGTGGGTAGAAAAGGAATATTCCTGTGGACAACATCAGTCCTTGAGCCTCCCCTGGGTGCTGGGGAAGGCAAAGGGAGTTGGGGATGTTTGGAAACTGGATCAGGAACATCCCTACAAACAAAAACAAGCCTCCTGCAGGGCTTTCCTAGCTCCAGACAGGACACAGGGATGTCCATACGGTGCTGTCCCAATCCCATAAACCCCTCTGGATTGAAGCAGCAGCTGCCTCGCCCCGTGATCTCCCCAGAACATCCCACAGGGATCATCTCAGCCTTAAAAAAAAAAAAAAACTAGAAATCCTTCTTCTCCGCATTACATCCCCCAGAATCCCAGACATCCCTCCTGCTGGTCGGCACTGAACTGGAATTCCTGACTCCAAAGCCTTTTTGCCCTCAGCTAATTCCCTATCCAAGGGAGAGGGTCAGGCAGGGAGCCAGCACATCCCACTGCTTCCTGGTTATAGGGGATGCTCCCAGCAGCTTTGGATGACCTGGATCTGCTGCCTGGTTGTCCCTGTCCCCCAAAAAAGGGTCCCCAGGTTTGCAGAGAGGTGTCTGGAGTGCAGGGGGCTCCTTAGAACACGATAAAAGCTTGGATACAAACATCCCTGAGGATTCCAGCGATCCTGACCTGCTCCCTCTCTCCAGCTCAGGTCTGTGTCAGCTTTTTCTTTGTTGTTTCTTTGAGCAGCTTTTCCAAGGGATGCTATTGAGTAAGAAAAAAAAAAAAAAAAAAACAAAAATTAAAAAAAAAAAAAAAACAGGCTGAAAAAATCCCAGGAAAGGTCTGCAAGGCCTGTGGGGACTGTCCCAAAGCAGGCTGGACTTTGCCATCAGATGACGTCCCAGAGCACCCACAGATAATTCCCGGCTCCCATATATCCAGCCCTGCCTTGTGTTCCCAGTCCCAGGCAGGACCTGTCCCCAGATCCCTCCTTCCCTGGGATTCCACGGAGCTGTACAGCCACACACAGATTTTACCATCCCGTGGATTCCTCCACACGCACAAACACTCAGCCTTTCCCACCAGGAAAACTCACCCTAAAACCTCTCTTAACAGGAACCCAAGCGGGCAAGGATCCCACCCCACATCCCACCCTCATCCCCCTCCAAGAGCCTTCCCACCCCAAAATTCCCTCTCCCGTTCGTCCTCTTCCCGTGCAGCCAC
>VZRF01001130.1:13120-38291 GCA_013396875.1 Vireo altiloquus | reverse complement strand
CAGATGAGGCTCGCGGAAAGGCTCTTCCCGAGCCGGGAAGAGCCCATTCCAGTCGATTGGGATCATTTGTCCCAGCTCTCCCAAGTCGATGGAGCTGACACTTGGCAGTCAAAGGCTCTGATTAAGATGCCACAGTTGAGTTAAAGCGCTCATTAAGATTTGATGAGTAATTGATCAGCACATCAACAGGGAAGCAGGGCTGGAAAAGAGGCTGGAAACACCTGGAAAAAGCTCCGCGGGCTCCATCCTTAAATAAAACTTAGGCGGGAGTTGGGATCTTAAAGGGATAATGGGGGGTTTGGAGGAGGTGGGAGCACTCTGGAGCCGCTGAGCGCAATAAACTTGATTTAATAGGAACAGTGATTTAAAATTCCGGCTCCCTCGGCATTCCAGGGGCACATCCAGAGGGAGCGGGAGCGGGAGAGAGGGGGCTGGGCTGGAGCTGAGCCGGATCCTTTTATAGGGATGCGAAAGTGCTGACATTGATGAATTCGTTCCCGATTTTCCCCCAGCCTAACTGGGTGTCTCTCACCCGTCCATGAGGGATATTTAGGAATGGGATGCTGATATCCAGCCTCTCCCTTTGCCTTTTAAATCGTGGAATATTTCGTGACTGGGGAAAAAGGAAGAAGTGTCTGGAAACTGGGAATTACTCCCCGATTCCATCAAAGCCATACTCATAGAAACAGGGATTCACTGCCAGGAAAACACTTCCCTTTAAACTCTGCTGTCACAGGAAGGGAATTTGGGAGATAAAATAAGCCTTTAATAAAAATACACAATTCCTGCAGAGAAATCCTGATTTTCCACACATCCCCACAGCCTGGATAATAAACAGGCACCAGGTGAAAACCTGGGATAAATCCCGAGCATCGCAGGTAAAGAAAAATCTGTCCCAAATCCTTGTCTCGTCGTCATTTTGCAGGAAGGAAGTTGGGAAAAATCCTGCTCCACACCCTGCACTGAAATAATAAAATTATCCCTGCCTTAGGAATAAAGCCAGATTTTCCCTCCTCACAAAAAAAAAAAAAAAAAAAAAAGCCAAGTTCTGGGGGTCTGACATTCCTCTGGAACCAGATTTTCCGAAGGATTTTATGATCAACATTCAAAGAATACCTCGATTTCAGGGCTCATTTTATTGAATCCATAGGATCCTTCTCCCACCTGCATTTGGGGACTTTCTGTGACAATCCTGGGAAGAGTCATCGGATTTGTTCTGCCAAGGAGTGAAATAATGCCAGTGCCAATCGATTCTCGGGAATTGAGGCAGGGTCTGGCTCTTATTTTCCATTCCCTCAGCGGGTTTGGCTCCAGAGGACACTGGGATAAGAGCACAGAGAGAGGGACACATCCTGAAGGTGCTCCCTTCCTTCAGCTCCAGCTCTTTTAGGTGCAGAATCCCAGGAGATTTTATTTTCTTACAGAGTTCTGGGCTGGTTTCTGACTGTGCCTCCCATATTCTCCTTTAGCAAAAGCAGAGGAAACACAGCAAACCTCTGGAAAACTCCTGGGATTTAGGTAATATTAAGAAAAAAGTAAATCCTGACATCCCTTCTGAAAGAATATGAAACTATTCATTTCTTTTTGCCAGGCAGGACCACTCCAAACCCTCTGGAATGTGAAGTCCTTTTACTTCCACCCAGGAATTTTGGGGTCCAAGATCCCCGGGACAGAAACTATAGGATCCAGGTGGGAATCCCAAGGAGCAGGGATGCATTTCTACCCAATTCATCCATTTAATGGTCATTAATCACATTTCCATGGGATTATTTTCCTATCCCTAAGTGAACATGGGGAAAATATCCTGAAAAAAAAATCCTGCTAAAAGAAAAGTGGGAAAACACACACCTGGAATTATTTTTGGAGCAGTTGTCTAAGTGTGCAGCCCATCGTTTTCCTGGGAAATGACATTTTCCTCTTCCTGACAGCCCTGACACTCAGAAATGGGGTTGGAATTGCCACACCAAAAATACAGGGAAGATTTTGGCATTTATCCTCCGAACAAATATCCACCTGGAATATTTTTATCTGATGGTACACTGGTTTTGTTCAGTCAAATCAAAATATTCTGTCTCCCAAGCAATGAAACACAGCAGGAGTCTCAACTTCCTAATCCAATAAATTGCCAAATCCAAGGTTTAAATTTAAACACTGGGAAAAACCAGGCAGAGCAGCAGCAGGAAGTTTTCCCCCTGGAATTACGAAATTTTTTACTGACACACTTGAAACAACTCATTCCAGTATTTTTAGTCCCAAAAAAACCCCACAATCAGCCGGATCCCCAAAATTTTTTCTNTTTTTTTTTTTTTTTTTTTTTTTTTTTTTTTTTTTTGACAAGGAGATGTCTTCCCCTAGAAAATTCCACTCTCAAAAAAGTATTGACCAACGTTTTGTGGGATAATCCCAAAGGCACGGCTTCAAATAACACAGAGCTGGGACTAAGATGCATCTTCCCAACTACAAGTTGTTCCCAGGTTTTGCTCCAGGGTGGAAAAAAAGATAACTGGGAGGGATTTAGGCCACGGAGAGATGAGAGCCAGGCAAAAAAACTTGGGATCCGACTGAGGACCAGCAGCAGGAAAAGCTGCTTTAAAAAAAGAGCTCCCAAATCTAAAATTAAGGAGGAAAATGAATCCATGGGAAGGGGAGGGTGAGAGATTGAGGTGGGACAGGTCTCCAGGGATATTCTAGATGAGCCAAAACCATGGATGAGCCAAAGCCAAGAATTCCTGCCTGTGCTACCAGCTCCCAGCTGCAGAGATTCCCAGGATGTTCCCAACCCAGCCTCAGTTTCCCTGTGGCTCTTAATTCCAGGCTTGCATCAGAATTCAGGGTTGGAAAAGCAAGGGCAGGGAAGAAAACTGCTAGGAAAAGGGAATTTTTGGCTCTGGGAAGGGAGTTCAGAAGACAAAAAAAAATAGGGAAAAGGGAATTGTGCATGGATCTGTCAGTTCTGGCATGGGACCACCCAATCCACGGGGTCAAAAAAGGGATATTAACGTAAAAATTGAAGGAAAGCCCTGCAATCCCAAAATTTCCCATCCCATCTTGCCAGCTGCTTTCCTGATGCCTGGGAAGGTAACAACAAGCAGAGACTGGAGGTCAGGTAAAAACAAGGAAAATCCAGGCATTCCAGAAGCTGAGTTTGAAACCGAAAAGCTGATGGAAGGTAGATTTTGATGGGATATGGGGAAAAGTTCTTCCCTGTGAGGGTGCTGAGGCTCTGGAACAGAATTCCCAGAGAAGCTGGGGTTTCCCAGTCCCGGGAAGTGTTCAAGGCCTGGTTGGATCAACCTGGGACAGTAGGAGTTGTCCCTGCTCTCAACAGGAATGAGGTGATCTTTAAGCCCCTTCCGACCCAAATCATTCCCTGATTTTATGATTTCTCCATGAAAAAAAAATAAAATATTAAACAACCTGACTTTAGTCTGGAATTTTACTATGGATTTTTTTTTTTTTTAAGGCATTGCATCCCAAGGCAGGATGAATCCAGGGAATTTGGCAGAGCTCCCTGGGGCTGCAGTTAGGGCACGGCCCCGGAATTCCACGGCGGGAATTGGAGGTAGCACCAGGAGTATGCAATTCCCACACATCCTTTCTTTTCCCATCTCCGCCGGCTCCTTTCGATCCTGCTGCTCCCACTCCTCTTTCCTGCTGAGGGCGGCTGAATTCCGTACGCCGCCGGCTTGGCCTGGATTTCATCCCTCACAGGCACAGCCACGGAGCGTTCCCAGCTCCGGCTGAATGCAGAGGTGGGAAAATAAATAAATTATTGGGTAAATAAATAAATAAATTCCAAACCCCTTTGTTTTCCAGCCATCCCTGTTTATTCCACAGGAGGAGAGAAAAAAAAAAAAAAAGGAGGAATAGGGGCAAAAAAAGGTGAAAAGCTGTCTTATTCAATATGAAAATTCCTTGGGTTTTTTTCCCTTTTTTGGGTTTTTTCCCTTCTTTCTGGATTTTTTCCTTCCTGTTAACTCCAGCCCTGCCTGCTCCAGTGGAAATTCCTGCTGTGGAAAGGTGGATTTGCTTTGTTTCTCTCGATATTTTTGAGCCTGCACAGGAGCAGCTTGGATTCCCTGGAGGCCACCAGATCCTCCCTGCACCTGGGGTGTCTCCGAGTGCCTTTCAAGTGCCCTTGGATTCTCCTTCTTTTGTCCCAAATCCCTTCCTTTTTTTTTTGCAAACTTGGCAGAAAAATCATTCCCTTCCCTGCAATTCCCACCCCTTTTCCTGGGTTTGGTAGAAATCCAGCAACGTGTTGCAGTAATTTTGGGATATTTAAGTGTCCTGGGGAAGATGGGTTTAAAGACAGGGTGGGTCGGGATAAAATTCCTCTCTCCATGGTTTCTCCTGAATTTTTAGAATACTTCATCCTCACCTGGAAGCCTCAAACGACAACAGAAGCTCTGCCCTGAGCTCCACGTGGATATGGGGTCATCCCAAATTCTTGCTGTTCTCCTGGGATGGGGTTTTCCCACCATTCCAGCATTCCAGTTCTCCTCTACCAAGGAGGATCAGGCAGCAAGAGCCAACAAAACAGGGAGAAGGGACTCTTAAAATTATGATTTTAATTTTATAATCCCATTATTGGAGGAATTTTTTAGAAGTCCGCAGATTCTCCATTGTTTAACAGCCCATAATGACCACAGCATTAACCGACCACAGTTGCATTCCCTTGGGATAGAGAGGATGGAGAGGAGACAAAATATCTTGGTTTGGTCAGTGCTGGGCATCACATCCCAGATCCAGGTGAGCCCAGAACAAGGTGGATGCACTCCCTGCCTTTCCCACAGCAATCCAAGCCAAAGGATAGAGCAAGGGTGGGAGCTTTTCCAGGTTTTTCCTTGCACAGTAAAATGGCAGCTCCGAGCTCCGGTTCCTTTCCAGCACCCTTTGGAATTTTTTTTCTTCAGTTTTGGGTTTAAAATGTGACTTTGGCTTTCAAGTTTAAGGGAAGAGGATCCAGAAGTAACATTTGGGCCAATCCAATAAAACATCAGGATTTGCCATTGTTTCTGCTGCTGATTTTTAGATGGGAACAAATCAACTTTTAATACTCAGGGCTGTGTATTTCTGTTCTTCCCAAAACAGCTCTGCAGCAAAACTTCCTGCTCATATTCCATGGAGGAATTTAGGTTGGGTAGGACCTCCTGAAATCTCTGCTCCATTGTCTCCTCTCCTCAAAACAGGGAAGCTTTGAGAAAGTTTTTTTGACATGTTAAAAAAAAAAAAAAAAGGAATTTTCAGTTTAAAAAAAAAATCCAGAGGATTTTTAGTTGTAATTTTCATAGGGAAAACTCTTCGGATCCTGCTTTGCGTTTGTGGGGTTGTTTTGGGGTTTTTTTGGAAACATCCCAATATTTTCAAGCATCTAAAAGTTATCCAGGTGAGGAATTCCACGAGCAACCATCCTTGATAACTTTGGGGAAGCAACTGGAGCTGTGTCAGGGGAGGTTTAGGTTCCATATCAGGAAATGGTTCTTCCTCCAGAGGCCGGGCACAGGAACAGGATCCCCAGGGAATCACCACAGCCCCAAGGCTGCCAGAGCTCAAGGAATGTTTGGAAAATGCTCTCGGGCACAAGGTGGGGTTTTTGGGATGCCCTGTGCAAGGCTTAGGGTGGGACTTGCTGATCCTTGCGGGTCCCTTCCATCCAGGATGCTTTAGGATTCCAGGATTCACGGACTCATCTGTGAATCATTCCCAATCTCCCTCAGATATTCTGAGAATCATTTAGAAAACGACTTTACATTTCTGCTCCCAAGGAACATTTTCTAATCCCAGGAGTCCTGAGGATGTGCCTTAGCTGCATCCCTGCTGTGTTTACAAACACATCCGAGCACGGCGGATCAGCCTCGGGAATGCCGGTGGATGCAAACTGGATAAACTCAGTCAATGAAGCCAGAGGGTTTCCCAGCAGCCCCCAGACCTCCATATTCCAGTGTGTATTTATCCAACTAATCTTCGAGATATTAGGGATAATCTTTGCCATTTTCCTTTAATGAACGGCCGACACGCTCGCCTGGAAGCTGCTCCTGCAGGGACCACAGGAGAGAAGGAATCAGATATCCCAGCTCCAATCGTTTATCACCATCAGATCAGGGACGGAGATTTTTCCCAGGTCTCTTCCCTCAATAATTCCCAGCATGTTCAGTTGTTACCCTCACTTAGCCTCCAGCAGAGCCTGGGAGACCGAACGGGGAAGGTTCACTTCTAATTCCCTGGCTGCTCCATGTTGGGAGTTTCAGGGCAGAGAGAGATAAGGAGGGAGGGCAAAGCAGGACAGAGGAATCCTTAAAAATGACTTGGCCACAAACAGGGTTTTCCTTGAACTGTGTCACTCTCCCAGTGACACCAAGTGCTGCTGAGTCGGGATCCAAGGAATTTCTCGCTCATTATCCGCTCCCCACCAAGGGTTGTGACCTCATTAGCATTCCCAGAGTAAGGGAAAAGGGATGCCAGCCAAGGATGCTGCAGGAGTGGGAAGTTTGTGGAGCAAGGATGCTGCTGTGAGAATTCCCGGCAGGGGGACTCTGCTCCCTCCAGCAGCCAGGTTTTCCCCACACCCATCCCGGTGTTCATCCAGAGGGTGTATCCTTTCAGAGCATACCTATCCAAGCCTGCATCCCACAGGGTTCCTAAAATCCCTGAGTTAGCAGGAGCCGGTGCCATGAAGCTGACCAAATTCCGTGTCCATTAACTACTTAACAAAATTCCCTGTGCCAGCCTCCACCTCCAACACATCCGATTTAATTCCTTTCCTCATTTCCAGGCCCAAAGCCAAGGCATATCTTTGTTTTCCCTCCTATCCTTGGAGTATTTGGGTTGGGAAAGGCTGCATGATGAGCACTGCAGCATCCTGAGTTTTCTTAACCCCACACCTGCATCACACTCAGGCTAAAAATACCTGGGAATATCCACGACAATGTAATTCCATGAACAAAACAAATCCTCCATGGGAAAAATCCACCTGCTGTGCTGAGTGAGTCAACACTTTCTTGCTGCTTTGGGATTGTTTTTCCCCTTCCAGATTCCATCTGGGACCCTCAGTTATTCCTAATCTGTGGGATATGGGAATTCTTGAAGCTCCCAAACTGGGTCACACCCCATTCCCTAGGCCCATCCCTGGTTTTGGGTGAATCCTAGCACGGGTTCCACCTGTGCTCCGCACCTTGGATTCACCACTATCCAGCTGGAAATCCAGTTGTTGGAAGCCAGCACATCCCTCAGAAAGGCCAGTTTAGCAGACAAACGAGATGGGAATTTTTGGGATAGTTCAGATCTCTTGGAAACATAAGATGAGCACTCCCAAATGTCCATTCCTACAGTCACCATTCCAGGAGCCACCACCTCATGTTCTCCCTCAAACTGGAACCATAGTGAAACTTCCCATAAACCCCAGTTGTTCTGGATCCAGCCACCTCAAATCTGCCCTCCCTGGAATTTTCATCTACATCCATCATATTTTGGGAACACCGAAAAACATTACTTGGGGTGTTTGAAGAGGGTCTTGGAGAAGTTCTGACCACCAAGATGAGAAGCCACCTCAAATCCTCAGAGCAGCTGAAGTGACAGTGAAGGGTCTTCAATGGATCTTGACAGCTTGTCCAGATCGTCACTGACAAGATGTGAGTGACAGCTCTTTATTCTTCCCCAGGATTGGCTGGATATGGAGATTGAATTCCGTACATCTGAATTAAATTCCTTGGGATAATCATGTCATTTTTCTGTCACTTTTGTATCAAAACCAGCATGGCCAGGAGGAGCAGGGAAGGGATCATCCCCCTGTGGTGGCATTGCTGAGGGACCTCAAATCCTGGGATCGGTTTTGGGTTCCTCATGGCAAGAATGACATTGAGGGGCTGGAGCGTGTCCAGAATGTGGAACAGAGCTGGGGAAGGATCTGGAGCACCAGGAGCAGCTGAGGGAGTTGGGAATGGGGCTCAGCCTGGGGAAAAGGAGAATCAGGAGGGACCTTCTGGCTCTACACCACTCCCTGACAGGAGGGGGCAGCCGGGTCGGGTTTGGGATCTGCTCCAGGGGGACAACAGACAGGATGAGAGGAAACGGCCTCAAACTGCACCAGGAGAGGTTCAGGATGGACATCAGAAGGAATTTTATCATGGAAAGGGTTGTCAAGGATTGGAATGGGCCCAGGGAGGGGTTGGAGTCCCATCCATGGAGGTGTCCAAGGAATGACCAGATATGGCACTCAGTGCTCTGGGTGGGTGACAAGGCGGGGATCAGTCACAGGTTAGACTGGAAGATCTTGGGCCTTTCCCAACCTGAATGATTCCATTCCATGATTGCATTTGATGATCTCCTGGGTAGAGACAACCCAGACCTCTACAGAGTCATCTCGCTTTGCTCCTTGGGATGAGGAACGGAGATCCTGAAGGCTGGTGGACCTGGGCGTCAGTGACCCTAGGCATGGCATGGAGGGAGTGGCAGAGACACTTCAGTCCCTTGCAGACATCCAGGTGAGTTGGTTTGGGACTTCCCAAAGGCTTATCCATTCAATTTGCATCCCATTCTGAAGTGGATCCCAGGTGAGTCTCCTGTCTCACCTGCAAGGTGGGTTCAAATCCTGCTTTGGAATCCTGGGTCAACCCCCACTTGCAACACTACATTAATTGGAGTCCTTGGATGGAGGCATGCAATGCTTGTTCTGGTCCAAGTAAAGAACTCCTCGGGAATCCATGAATGAGGAATTTCACAACTTCGTAGGATATTTCTTGGAATAGCTGGAGACAGTCAGTGTCCTCTGGAAGCAAATGAGAGACAATCCCTTCACCTCCTTACCTTGAGTGTCTTCTGCTAAAATTAAATTGAATTTTCTTGTTGTTCTCACTCCATTTTGAACCCTCTTGGGCCTCCATCTTTGGTTCTGAGGTGTCCTTCCCTCTCCTTTGCCCCTCTAAGGCTGGAATGTTCTGACCCATGGGGATTTCCCATAGTCCTTCCAACTGATTTCACCACATCTCCCTGACAGACTTTCCTCGGGGAACAGGACGTGGTAGGGGGGATCCCAAAGAGTTAACCCTCCTCCGTGGTTATCCAGGTGCTTCTCCGGGTGCAGCACCCTTGGAGCCAGGAATCCTGCTGAGGTTTTCCGCGAGGCGACGGAGCCACTTAGCCCGCGCCGCTGTCGGGAGCAGGGATGGGGCTGAAAGCAGATCCCCGCTTTCAGGTGACACTGAGGAGGCCAGATTGGGTTTCTCCTGGAGGAGGAGGGGGTGAGGAACAGCCCAAGGAGAGGGTGGATCCAGAGGTCTGGGAGGGACAAGGTGGCATCCGCACGGTCACACAACCTCCGGCCATTTGTTTGACCCATGGCTGGATGACCCCACCGGCTTGAAAAGTGGCCAAGAAGGCCGCAGGACCAGGACAGGGATTGTCCTTTTGTTCCAGCACTGCTGGGGCACCTCCAGTCCTGGGGTCACTTTTGCGTCCCTCATAATAAGAAAGACATTAAGGAGCTGGAGCTTGTCCAGGGAAGGGAAGATGGGAGCTGGGAAAGGGTCTGGAGTATCACGAGCAGCTGAGGGAGCTGGGAATGGGGCTCAGCCTGGAGAAAAGGAAGCTCAGGAGGGACCTTCTGGCTCTCCACAACCCCCTGATGGAGGACACAACCTGGTCAAACAACCAGGCTCTGCTCCCAGGGAACAAGGGACAGGATGAGGAAATGGCCTGAAGCGTCACCACAGGAAATTTAGGTTGGATATTGAGAAAATTCCTTCCCAGGAAAGGTTGTTAAGCACAGGAGCAGCCTGCCCAGAACAGTGTTGGAGTCACCATCCCCGCAGATATTTAAAAGCCGTGTGAATGTGACACTTGGGGACAATATTTGGTGGTGGCCTTGGCAGTACATGGTAGAGGGTTTTACTCTATGACCTTGAGGGGCTTTTACAACCTTAACAATCCCACGATTCTAAAGCATCTCCTGGCAAAGAGATTTGGATTCAGACAAGGACAGGTTGCCAACCACATTGATTGTCCCCCCCACGGATATGTTGGTGTCCCACGGAGGCCTCAGGGACAGGTCCAGCTACACCCAAAACCCCAATCCCACAGGTTCTCGATGGTGAAGAACATCGAGCTCAGCAGGCAAAGTGTTAAAATAAGCCACCCCATTCCAGAAGGAAAAGAGGGAGAGGAGGTTGAAGTCCAGCTGGACCTCTTCTCTATCGCCCCGTTTGATTTTATGGGCTCTGAAATGTTGCCCATCTGCCCTCGGTGGCCGCTGCTCTCTTTTAATTGGAAGGGACAGAGGGTATTGACGACCTATCAAAATTCATATCTCGGCAACATTTCATTCCCAGTGGCCTCAGCACTCTCCCTTTTCCCCCCTCCTTCCCAGATAAAGGAACTGTCACTTCGATAAATGGCCCCTAATGGTGGGCAGGGAAGGTGGGACAAAAAGCTTTCAGATCCCGCCAGAAAACTTCATCAGGAAAGCAAAAAAAAAACCCCTCCATATGCTTTTATTTTTTTAAATAACTGGGAGATTTCATTAATTGATTGACTATTAAGGCTAATATAATTTTGATGATGTCGCCTATCTTTTCTATCATTGATTTTAAGTCAGGGTCCCTTTCTCACCTTTTGGTAGTATTTTTGGGAATAGGGCACGTTGTTATTAAAATCCAATTGAATTTTCACTATCTTTGCACCATAAGCTGAAGGAGCCAAAAAGAAGGAGTGTTATTGGTATTTATTCAATTGAACATTAATTTCTGCTGCTTGGGCTCTTCCTTTTATAACAGATAGCAAAAAAAAAAGTGCCCTCGCTGTTTATTCAATTGAATTTTCACTTTCTTTCCCTCCACATTAAGCGACTTCTGTAATGGGAGAATTTCTTAATCCAAGGGAAAACAAAGAAAAAGGGAAATCGGATCCATAGGAAAGCTGACAGCAAACACACAGAGGTCACCAGAAGGCAAAGAGCTCAGGCTTAATTTTCATTAATTAATTTATTGGTGTCCAGGTGGGGGCTTGGGCACAGGGTCCGGCTGTGCCCCCTGAGAAATGGGTCCAAAACCTCTTATTTTTGGTTTCACATCTGCTGGTACTGGGACACTCTCACTCCTGTCACCCCCCCCACCGTGGCCTCATGCTCTTTCTGTCCCCAGGGCAGCAAATAAATGAGGCCAGGTAATGTCTTTGGAGCAGGTGACACGCTCAGGGTGGCTCGATGTTGTCCCCAGGATCCTACGAGCAGGAGAAGAGTAGAACATGGTGGACATCACACCTTCTCCCTCCACTGAGGGTGTCGGGATGAGTTTGATTCCCAAAAACACCGCAGGCCTTCAAGTTCATCCCTTCTCCCAGGTCGGACCGAGTCTGAGTTCTCCTTGATGGAATTAAAATCCGGGCTTGATTTGGAGGCACAGGAAGGTCGTCCTCAGCCTGATCTCCAGGCTGGGTGACCATGGGGAGGCAGGAGCTCTCCTTGCCGCTGGGGCTGTCCCTGTGACACATCAGGATGGCGTTTTGCTGCCACTGCAGCTTTAGGACCTTTGTTCCCTGCATCAGCAACTTCCCAGTTCCTGTCAGAGCAATCCAATCATCCTCAGCAGCAATTCCGGAGAAGATCGTTGGGTCAAGCCACTAAAGGTGAACGAGTCTTGTTGTCACCAACCAACACCTCCAGTGCCGATCCCAATCCACAGCCCAGCAACTCCGTGCTTTGCCTCAGCTGTGCCTTGAACCACGTATTTCATGGAATGTCCTCAGCTGAAAGGGACTCACAAGGATCTGAGTCCAAACCTTGGTGCTGCTCCGGACACCAAAAAAATCCCAACACGAGCTTGACAGCCAAAGGCTTCCTGAGTTCTGCCAGGCTTGGAGCTGTGACCACTTCCTCAGGGAGCCTGTTCCAGTGCCCACCCACCTTCTGGATGAAAAAGCTTTCCCTAAAGTCCCATCTAACCTAACCCTAACCTTTATCCCATTCTGCAGCAGGGCTATGAGTCCAGAAAGATGGATAATGATGCACCACTCAACAGGTATTGGACGTGGAGTTTCTCCTTGGCCTCAGATTTCCTTTCCTGGTATTCAGGCGGCGTGAAATACCCAGGAATTTTCATTCTGCTCATCCCACCTATGTCACAGGAAGACCAGACCTTTCCAGCACTGCCTGACTGTGCCAGACCCATCTTTGCTGTGGCACTGCCCTTGGAGACCAGACCCTCTCTCCATCTCATAAACCCGACAGTGACAGATTTGGAAAAGACCCTCCAGTTCCCTAGGGTATCTCCAGCTGGGATGGGTTGCCCACCCACATTTCAGATTACATCCCCACTCCAGTATGGCCTTGGAGCTGTGCCAGGTTTTGGAGATGTGTTCCCCTGGAAGAGGTTGGAAGAGATCAAGAGACATTCAGGAGAAGTTGGATCTGCGCCATCAGGGCTTCACTGACCCCTCTAATTCTGGAATCAGCTTTGGCTCCTCACGACAAGAATGACATTGAAGGGCTGGAATGTGTTCAGGAAAGGGAACAGAGCCAGGGAAGGCTCTGGAGAGACAGAAGTGGCTGAGGGAGCTGGGAATGGGGCTCAGCCTGGAGAAAAGGAGGCTCAGAAGGAACCTCCTGGCTCTCCACAACTCCCTGACAGGAGGGTGCAGGCAGGTGGGGATGGGGCTCTGCTCCCAGGGAACAAGGGACAGGACGAGAGGAAATGGCCTCAAGTTTCACCAGGGGAGGTTTAGGTTGGATATAGGGAAAATTCCTTCATGGAAAGAGCTGTCCAGCCTTGGCACAGCTGCTCAGAGCAGTGTTGGAGTCACCATCTCTGGAGGGATTTAAAAGCCATCCAAAAGGATGTGGCACTCCAGGACCTGGTTTAGTGATGACCTTGGAAGTGCAGGGTTAACGGTTGGACTCGATGATCTTTGAGGGTTTTTCCAACCTAAATGATCCTATAATCCCATCACTCTGTCTTCCTCCTTAAGACCACTCTTGCATTAAATACATCATCACCTTTTTTGAAGCCTTGGATACCTTCTTTTGAGAAAATCAGCACTTTCCATTCTCCAACTTGGGTTCAGGAATCTGCTCTTCCCACCAAACACCAGGAGAGACATTGCCACCAGCCACGGATTTCCTCCTACCCCCACATGCTTCCA
Source organism: Vireo altiloquus (assembly GCA_013396875.1). NCBI lineage: Eukaryota > Metazoa > Chordata > Aves > Passeriformes > Vireonidae > Vireo > Vireo altiloquus. Next base: position 25,160 of record VZRF01001130.1, on the reverse strand, counting down.
GGAGCTGCCTTAGCAGGAATAAATCCCACAATTAAAGCAGCATTAGGACATTAGCTTTTAAAACCCTCGTCCTAGGAAATAATGTCCCCGTGTTAGCGCGGAAAGCACCGGGAGCGTAAAACTTTTATTATTAAGATTAACATTTCAAACCCGTACCATGGAGTAATGGGGGAGGTGAGGGTGGATAAATCAGGTACTTAAACCAGGAATGTAACATTAGCACTCGGAATCGAGACCAGGAAATAAAGTCAAGGTGAGGAGATGGATAAATCAGACGGCTCAGCCGGAGGTTCTTTGTGTTAACACTTGGAATCCTTGAGGAAAAAGAGGAGGTCGGGAAATTAAACAGGGGAAAATGAACTATGCGGGGTCTGATTCCAAACCAGGAGACACTCAAGAGAGGAATAACATGGGATAAGAGGAGATTAGGGATGTTCAGCTGGTTTGGAGGCTGCAGGGAATTTCTCTGGGCTGTGCTGAGAGAGGGGTAGACACTTCGTGGCAGAGGTCCAGAAAAGCCCTTTTTTCCTTAATAAAGCTTCAAAGAAATTGAAGAGGAAAGGAATTTGGGGAAGCAAGGAATGAGGGTGTTTATTGGAAGCTCCAAAAACTTCTGCAAATCCAGAGGAACTCCTCATCCATGTTTTTGAGACACAAATGGAGACATTGGGGCAGATGAAATCCCCATCACCCTTCAACCACGGGTGATTTGGTCATGCAGGGATGAGAGCAACCCATGTCCATGGTGGGGCTGGATCGAATCCATCCTTCAGGTCCATCTCCTGGGACAAATCCAGTTGGGAATCTCTAAGTGAGTGACACAATGCCTTGGGCTCTGCCATATCCCTGGCCACGGCTGAAACTTCTGCTGCAGGGTTGCCATGGGACTGAACTGACACAGGTTGATCCCCAAACTCCCCAGGAATGGTTCCATATGAAAAATGCACTTTGCAGAGAGGAGGGAAAAAAAAAAAGGAAAAAAGGAAAATAAGGAGTAAACTTACCTTATCTGAGGGTCCCAAAAACTGCAGGAAGGGTTTCACAAGTCACACAGAGGAGGAGTTTTGGCCTTCTCCCAGTCATGCCAGGATGATTTTTTGCTTTTTCTTTTGTCTTACATACCCTTTTATATAGTTTTATGTATTCTTAGTGCTTTTAGCCTACATACTTGTAATTTTCCAAGCCTGATAACTTAGCTGAGACCCACGGCACTGTTAAACCAGAAAACCAAACATCCTGGAAGCCCCAAACACCAAGGTTCTCTCCAAAACACATTTTTGTAAACTCAGACAGGCCCATCCAGGGGAAAAGGTTCCTCAGAACGGGGGGTTCACTTGAGCCTCTCATTGGGGAATCTTTGATAGATCTGCTAATTTGCAAGGCCCATAATTGCTTGCATTTTGGTGTGTGAGGGGGGAGGTGTGTGCATTTCGGGGCATTCCACCTGAATGAAGTGCTGTACCCAAGGATCCTTAAATAAATACCAAGGTAAAAACTCCTTTTCCCCATAAACCATGTTTTGGTTTTAATTTTAAGGCCAGGGAAAGGCACCACCCTGTTCCCTCCTTGTTGAGTTTCTCATAAAATCCTGACAAAGTATCCAGAAAATATGTAGAGATCTAAAGAGGTGTCCAAGACCTGGCTGGAGGGGGCTCCTGGTCTAGTGGAAGGTCCCCAGTCCATGGAGAGGGTTGGAATTAGACGATCTTTAAAGTCCCTTCCAACTCAAGCCCTTCTATGATTCCATGATCTATTGGTTTCTCTAGATCCTTCCAAGATACTTTCCAGCCCTTGTATCCCTCCGATACTGCCAAGACCACCACAAGGGTGGATTTGGACACCAGAGGTCATGAATTTCACTGAACTTGTGGAAGAAGGGCCATGCAGGGGATGCTCACAAAAAACCCGTGTTGCCTCAGGTTGGGTTGCACGAATGGCTGAGCTCCAGGACTGAAGAAAAGGAGGACCTGGAGGAAAGGATTCCTTCAGTGGTGACAGGTGTCACCCTCACAGGGACAATCTCCGCTGCCACAGCCACGACCTTTATTCCCACCATGAACCAGCTGGAAAAAATTCCAGCGCTATTCCACACTACAGGAACCTTCCTTTGCCTATTTTCTGTGAAATTCAGGCCTTGTTCTCTACTTGGAATTTTTCTAGGACCTTTCTCTATTTCTTTCCCTACAGTTCTTCCCAAAAAGAGGCCACACCAAACTGCTCTCACTGACTCAGTAAAACCATCTTTGAATGACCAAACTCCCCAGAGAAAGGCTGGAGACAGAAAATGATTCCCAGGATTTTTTTTCTCCTTCCCTGGATGGCTGAAGCAGACCAAACCTCTGGCAAACAAGGATAGGGAATTCTGTTTCTAGGAGACGTGGTCTTTGGGGGTAACACAACTTTGGTGCCGAGGTGTCCCCAACTCCTGGGATGCAGAGCAGCGATGGGAAAGAGGGAAGGGAAAGACAGGGTGGCAATGGGAAAAGGGTGGGCTATGATGTCATCTTCCCACCCCCAGGGGATCCCTGAATTATTAATGGGAACAGAAATCCGTCCCTGCAACCCAAGCTGGGTCAGCTCTGATTTCATCTCTCGACAGCTCTGGCGCTCGGCTGCGCCGGCTGGTCCCGCTTCCGGAAGGGAATGAGCCTCACAGGGAGGAACGGCGGCACCAGGACGGGGATTCACAGCTCCATGGCATCAGCACCAGGATCAGCCATGACCTCCAGCCTCAGCCTCAGCCTCAGCCCCTCCTGGGTCCTGGAAGGAAAAAATACAGATGACTTTCTTCCTCCTTGTCACCCACTGGGGTCTCTCGGTGTGGATGGAGTTTGCTGGATCCATCCTTCAGGGTCAGGAGGAGCTGTCAGTGGTGCTGGAGATATGGTTAATTAGGGATACACCAGGAATTTTCTTCATCCCAGGGCTATCCAGCTATTTTTGTATTAATTACATGCAATGAGGTGTGTGGGTCTGAGCCCAGGGGCAGAACTCAGTACGTTCTTTTAGCCCAGCCTCCTCACCCTGGGCCTATTCTCTCATTCCCATCTTTTCCTTTTCGCCCCTTTCTTTCCATCCATGTATTCCTCCGGCCTGAATCCTTCTCCTGAAGATTGGATCCTTTCCTATTGGGTTTCCTTTTCCCTCTCTCCATTCCTAAAAATGACAATTCTGGAATATTTAGTGACTCTTGTGGTGTCCCAGGGCCAAATCCTGCCCTTGCCATTGCTGTGAGAATTCCAAAAGCATGAACTGCATTTCCATGTATTGGTATCCAGAGGGAAAAAAGATGAGGAAGCCCAGAATGGAACTGCAGCATCTCCTAAAACACTTTGACAGCAATTTGTCTATTTGAGGATATGAACTATTATTATTATTCATAGAAATTATTAATTTAAATTTATTTCATTTTTAACCAGTGAAAGGCTAATGAATATTGGGAAGGAGTTGGAAGCTGGGGTTGGAAATAATTTCTAACTACAGAAAGAAGTATAATTTCCCCCAAAACTCTATTTTTTCCAGCTTGGATGATGTCCAAACCTCTGATGCTTCTCTTTGCCCCACTCCTGCAGACCAGTAGGAGTCCCATCCTTGCTTTGGAATTGAACCAGGGAAGAGGGACAATGAGGAATTCTGACTTTCCTCCTGAGAAGTTCCTGCAGGTCAATGGCTGATCCTCTATTCCAAAATTGGGATCCCTGATGAGGAATGAAACTCCTCATCTCTGTCATTACAGCAGTGAAACAGAGCCTTGGGAATTATCCAAGCGCCTCAGGAAAGTTATTTTCCATTTCAACACCCATATCCAGGATTTTCCTTCAGAGAAGGGGGATTGTGGCAAGCCAAAAGGCCATTGTCTCCATAAACACCATTTTCAAGGAAAAATGAGCCGTGTGGCTAACTGGGAGTTGGGAGAGAGAAATCCACAGCCTCCACTCTTAAGGCTACTATTGTCTGATATTTTTTCCATTTTTGTCCCTCGGGATTCCACCCACGGAGCATCCAATATCCCTCACCCTGTTTCACACCTCCATAAAAGCTCTGAAGGACATGGAGCACTTCCAAAATATGTGAGGCCTTCATATCCCACAAAAGTTTAGTCCAAAATACCTCTTGGCACCTGACGAGGTCTCATTCCCTGCACTGGACACATGGAAAGTCTGGCTGGAAGTGAAGAGGCTTCTCCAGGTTGATCCAAGTGCTTTGTACACAAATCCCAGTGTGGGTCCTAAACTCCAGAAGAGTGTAAGTGGAATTATTCCAACTGCAATCATGGAAACAGACCCAAAATTCCCAGGAATGCATTTGCAGACTGGTACAGAGCACGAGAAACAATGGAGAATTCCAGCAAAAATCAAATAGCTCGGTGTCCGCACCAAGCAGCACCAAAAGGAAATTTTGTTGGAAGCTTCAGTGGGAATTGAGAGGTAAAGTTGTGGAAGTGGTGGAAAAGGAGTTGATTTTTATATCAATGATGATACAGGAGGAACAGAAATGGGGTCAAATTTCTGTGAAAGAAGCAAGAGGAGTGGAACCTCTGTGGTAATGCGAATTTGTCATTCCAGAAGACATTAAAATTATTGTAATCCTCTGGGAAACTTTGAAAAATGTTTAAAACCCCAACAAAATTCTTGCAATCTTCTTGCAATCATGAGTCTTTCCATGCTCAGCTTCATTTTAAACAGCCTTTAAAAAACTCCTTTAAACAGGAGAGGAGCTTCCTGTTTCCACCTCACCTCTTTCCTCTGCATCCCTTTCTCATCTTCTCTTTCTTATCTCCTGCTTCTTGATCTTCATGGAATCATAAAATCATGGAAGGGTTTGGGTGGGAAGGCAACTTATCCCGTCCCATCCCCTTTCACTATCCCAGGTTGCTCCAAGCCCTGTCCAACCTGGCCTTGGACACTTCCAGGGATGGGGTAGCCACAGCTTCTCTGGGAATCCTGTGCCAGGGCCTCACCACCCTCCCAGGGAAGAATTTCTTCCCAATATCCCGTCCAAACCTACAGTGGTGCTGTGACCTTGCCATGAGATTTGGAGCAAGATCCATTCCTTACTCCTGTCTCTTCTCTTTGAACTGCTCCCTTGCAGCTTCCCCACCTGCACAGCGGGATGCTCATCCATGAATTCAGGGGTATCCAGCAGGAAAAAGGTCTTTGAGCATTTTTATTGCGTTTAACTGTGTGTTCGGGGCATGAACTTGGAATACGCGGTCACACATTGGGACACAGGGGTGGGATCCTGGAAGTTTCTGGATAAATGGATACCCATGTGCGTCTCTCCAATAAATTCCATGTGCATATCCGAACTTATAATGCTTATTTAATCCAGACCCTGGAACCCAGCTGGGACCTCTGGCAGTTCCTACCATGGATGGCTACTCCGAAAGGCTGATGGAAGCACTTGGATTCCCGGGAGACCTTTCTCTCTCTGCCTCATAAGCAAAGTGGTTTTCCTGCGGGATTTGAGGATGCAGAAGGGAGCTGCTCGCTCAGCAGCTGAGCTACAGGGAATGTATCCTAAAGGAGCACTTCCAACAGGGGCAATGGGGCAGAATCTGCCTCTGGAAGGGAGAGATTTAGGGAAGAGAAACATTTCTTGCCTGTTTTTAGGGGATCCCAGTCCAGTTTTAGAAATATTGTCTTTTGGTGCTGTGCTTTTCCAACAGAAAAATCTGTCCTGGATGTGATTGTGGAAAGTCAAGGAATCATGGAAGGCTTTGTGTTGGAAAGGACCTTAAAGATCACCTCATTCTAGTTCCTTGCCATGGGAAGGATACCTGTCCCAGGTTGCTCAAAGCCTCATCCAACCTGTCCTTGGACACTTCCAGGGACAAGGAGTCCACAACCTCTCTAGGCAGATATTTGGGATATTCTCCTACCTCTGATGGGCCTTGGACAGAAGTCAGTAACTTCCTTACTAATTGTGCTCTCCCAGAGTTAAAAACAAAAGGAAAAGAGAAAATGGCCTCAGCTTCCACCAGGGAAGGTTTTGATGCGATATCAGTAAAAATTCCTTCAATGAAAGGCTTATCAAGCACTGGAACAGGACAGTGGTTGAGCCACCACTCCTGGAGGAATTTAAAAGACGAGTGGATGTGGCACTTGGGGACATGGTTAAGTGGTGGCTTTGGCAGTGCTGGGGAACAGCTGGACTTGAGGGCTTTTCCTACATAAATGATTCCATGATTCTAAGAGCCAGAAGGAGAACCAGATGCACCTCAGTTTCCGTGTTAGATCCAAACATGTAGAGCCAATATTTAGGAAAACTGAGTTTTCCCTAAATGAGAACTTTCCCAAGCCAGCAGGACTCTGCAAGCTTCTCCCGAGGTTCCATGACTGGGGCAGTGAACAGGAGATTTAAAGTTCTTGGATCTGCAGTTTAACCCGCAGATTTTCCAAGTAACATTTGCTCAGTAAAACATTTCCAAGAGTGGGATTTACTGTCATAATTAATAGGTTATGATTAGGTCAATAACTTTCATCAACCTCGCCGGGAGAGAACCTATTAATGAAGCTGTAAAACAACGTAAACTCCATGGAAAGGATGGGAGGGAGGATTTACAACTTCCCAGAAGCCTCAGTAACTAAAGGGACGATTTACAGGAAGGAAAATGATCCGGGTACCCATAAAACACGATCCAAATGATGCCCATATCCAAACAAGACAAATTAAAAAGGTTTAAGTGGATTTCGCAGCCCAAATAAACCAGAGCATCTCAATTGAGAGGAGGCGTTTTATGGAGTGCGGGAGGGGAAGATGCATGGGAATGGGAGAGGGGATGGAGCAGGTCGATCAGAAATCAGGGATAAGGCCTGGCATTCCTGATTTCCCTATCAGGTTCATCCCTCAGGATGTGATCGAGCAGTCACATCCAACCCTAGAGCGGCACCAGCGTCCCTGCCCATGGCAGGGAGTTGGAGGTTGATGGTCCTTAAGGTCCCTTCCAACCCAAAGAATTCCGTCATTCCAAGAAGGAAACACAACCAGTAGCCACCTCTCCCCACAGCCAAAATACAGAGGTCTGATGTTAAAATTAGTGGAAAATGCTGATCCTGCAGCCTGGAGAAAGGAGAGCTTTCTGTTTGGGATGGTTTGAGAGGACATTGCCCAACACCACAGAGGTGACCCCATCAGTTATCACCCAAAGGAGACTCCGACAGCTCAGCCATAGCATCATGAAATCATGGAAGGGTTTGGGTGGGAAGGACCCTAAAAATCATCCAGTTCCACCTCCCTGCCATGGAGCCCCTTTAGGGAAGGGACTCTAAGGTCTCCTTGGAGCCTTCCCTTCTCCAGGGTGGACATTCCCAACTTTCCCAGCCTGGCTTCAGAGCTGAGGGGCTGCAGTCCTTCAGTCAACTGAGTGACCTCCTCTGGACTTGGGATGATGGGACAACAGGGAGAGGAGGGCAATTTATCCTAAATTTATTTAGGTGCAAACCTACGATACCAAAACAGATCCCAGTTGTCCCTTTTGGTGACAAGTCACAGCCATCCACTGCCTTCATCAGGAGGAGCCATGTTGGAGTTCATTTCTCCATCAATGCATGGACTCGAGTGCCAAAAACCATCGACTTTTCCAAGGTTTTGGATCTCACGGCCTGCAGGGATATTACCTGGATATCACTGCACCCCATGAACGTTGTGGTTAAAGCATTGGGATTCTGGGAATGGACACAACTCCTGTTGTTCTTCCCACTTCTCAAATGACATTTTTTTGAACCAGAACTTCTGGTTTTCAACGTCTCCCCAAGCAACTCGATCCCAACCCTCTGCAAGTTCGTTAATTATCCTCCCTCTTCTAATTGCGTTTATAAAAGCTGCTTAATTTGACAAGACCGATTTCCCATAACCCCCTGCTGATTAGCATCATGTTCCTGTAATTCCTTATTAATCGAGTCCTGGTGAGGTGTTCCTTCATTTTGCCTGGAATCAATGGCAAGCAATAATTAACCAAGTCATTCCCATTCCTTCATGTACTGACATGACATTATGAGTTTTCCTCTTGTCCCTTGGATTTCCCTGCCTTGGGATCTTGAAAACCAACCCTGATTCTTCTTGGCCACATCCTGGAAAACACTTGGATAGAGTTAATCCCTGTTTTTAGCACGTTGAGTGTTTTTTAAGAGGGGCTATTTGGAATGTTCCCCACTTAATGCCGGCCTGTAAACCATCTCTTCCCTTTAATCAGGAACAAATCTGCTTTTCCCTCCAAATACAAAACAAATATCCCTGGAAAATGCCTGCTTTGCACATTTCCCTTCCAAGGAGGAATCAATACTGGGGTTATTATAGCTCCTTCTGTTCCCAAAGTATTTCAGCTCTTTGCTGGCCTCAGCTCTACTGGCCAGAGTCTCTCCTGGATTTTTGCTCATCTCACTGATTTTCTCCATTTTTGTGCAAGTCCAATGTCCTTTATTCCTTTTTTTTTTCCCATTTGATGTGTCCCTTGTCACTGTCCCTTTGCTTCTAAGCCAGTTTTTCAAACCAGTGTCACTCTTGGCGGGGGGGGGAATGACCCTTTTGGGGGCACTTTGGTTGATTTTGACCATCCCTTCTCATCATTCACATTTTCCCATTCCCTCTTTTTTGCCTTTTTTTTTTTTACCAGATGAATTTTCCTTCGGGAGATTTTACTTTTCCATGAAGCTTGAAAAATAATCAAGGAGCTGTTCTGAGCTAATTCTGAGGGTGATGAGGCCCCGGGATGGAATTCCCAGAGAAGCTGTGGCTGCCCCATCCCTGGAAATGTTCCAGAATGGGGCTTGGAGCAACCTGGGATAGTGGGAGGTATCCTTCCCAAAGCAGGGAATTGGAATGTGATGATTTTTAGGACAGTTTGCAGGTAAATCCTTAATGTGCTTCTCAGCTCCTTTATTTGGGAAGTGTTATCAAGTGCAGATACCACCAACCTGCAGAATTCCTTCCCCCTCTATTAGGACATTGATCCATAATCATTCTGGATCATTTTTCCAACAGAATTCCCCATGGCTTGATGCTTTCACCAATTGCTCCCAATTTCCTTGCTCAAAATACGCCATAACCAGAGTCTTGAGCGCTCCAGTGGTTAAAGCTGGGGGAACAGGATCCTCCAAAAAAAGTTCCCATGGAAGTATGGGTTTTTTTCTTGCAAATGGAGAAATTCTGGATGGAAAGAAATTTTTCCACTTCCTACTGCATCAGGCTCCTACTGAACATTTATGAACTCAAAACCAGTTTATTTTTCAGGATTAGGATTTCTCCGAGGGAAAGGGTTTCGGTTTTTGCTATTTTGTTACACTTGAAAATCCACCTTTCTCTTTTCCTTCTCCTCTCACCCAAATTGTCCCAAGAAAAAGATCCTGTGAACCTCTTTTTTCCTAGACTGGGGACTATTATTCCTATTTCCAGTCCCTTCCACCTCTTCTTCCCTGGAATCCGCCAGGCTTGCAGTAATTTGAGATTCCCACTCAAAGTAACTGAGTCGCCACTGGCAAAGACTCAGCGTGACCAGGACAGCCCTGCTTGGAGGTGACCCCCGGGCCTGAGCTGGAATGTTTAATCTACCAGATTCCAGAATATTGGGATGCATTCTTTGATATCTTCAGTCCCTTTATTCTCTCAGATCATCCTGGAATTAACCATGGACAGTGAATTTGTCAGTTCACAGCAGCAGAGGGTTTTCCATGGGGGTGAAGCATCAGGGACAAGGAGTTATTTCCCTTTCTATTCAACTTCCTGGAGGTTAGTAATCCATCCTGGATAGAGGGCTCTGAAGTGTATCCCATTTAAATATGGAATTAAATACGCAGGAAAACCTGAGGAAAACCAGACCCCTAAACTTTTCTGATCAAAATATTCACCGGAGAGATGGAAGCTCCGACCTCACCTGACTTGGCCAAGTGAAGGGATTAATGGAAAAAAAGATTGAAGCAGGTCTGAGGTCTCTGAACAAAGTTTTTCCTGATCCTTCAACAGTTGGAATTTCTTATGGCCTTATCTCTTTTCCTCTGAGCAGGGTGGACCCTCTGGAGTCTTTAAATTGTTTTTGGAATTGCTCAGCTCCATTGATGGAAAATTTCACCACTACAGCTTCAAAGATGGGATATTGGGAAGAAATTCTTCAGTGTGAAGGGGGTGAGGCCCTGGAATGAAATTCCCAGAGAAGCTGTGGCTGCCCCATGCCTGAAATCGTTCAAGTCCAGCTTGGATGGGACCGGGATGGGACTTCCCCGAGTCTAGTGGAAAGTGTCCCTGCTCATAACTGGGAGTTGGATTAGATGATCTTGGAAATCCCTTCCAACTCAACCCATTCCATGAATTTATGATCCCATAAATGTTTTCTCATCTCTTCCTGCTTTGGCTGATGTTCTTCCCATAGATTCAGGCAGCTGACCAGAACGGATCACGGGGAAAAGCAGGTGACAACCCAGGTGATGTGGCCCTCACATCCCTTCCCAACAGCCCACGGAGCTGCTCCTACTTCCCATGGGAGTGAATTGGAAAAGAATCAGGTGCAGCACACGGAACCAGCTGGAAAACCAACAGTAACCCTGCAGGAAAATGTTGATGTTAGGCCTGAGTGAAGTTTTAATCCAAAACAAATCCTTCAGGATTGGTGGGAGGGATTTTAACACCCGGGTTTTTAATTGGTCGGCTTTTATCCATAAAAATGAATGATTCCATGTGTAAAAACATCATTGCACATGTAAAAGTAAATTATTGTGCATATAAAATCTTTACTGCACATCTAAAACTAAATTATTGTGCATGTGAAATAGATTCCAGCACTTTTTTTCCCCTTGTGCCTCCCCATCATTATTTTTGGGAAAGCTTGTAACCCTCACTTTGAACATGTGGAAGTTCCACTAAAGATTCCTTTTAAAACATATTCCCATCTGCTCTCTCTGGAGGAATATCCCAAATATGGGTCAAAACCTGTACAACTACACGGGAATTCCTGGCAACGATGCATGTTAATTATGCTCACAAAACTGCCAAACTCCTGCTGGAATCCAATTCCTTCCCATTCCTGCCTCAGACGGAGCTCCAGGCTTAAGATTGATGGGGAATATCTTTGGCCTCTCTCTCACACGAGTTTAAAAGCTTTGGCCTCAAGGGCAGGCCAAGCTCCCATCACATTTGGCATTGCTGGACCAGCACAAAACAGCTCCCAGGCTCAGCATAGCTCATCCGTGTCCCATCAGCAGGAATGTGGGAATGTGGTGGCGTGTCCCGTGAGATAATGGATCCCACCACGCATCCAAGAGGCCTCGTTCAGAGCACGGCTTTGTAGCTTTAATCGTGCAGATCCAGGCCTCGGGATTGTCCCAGACAACTTTGGCATCAACAAGGAACCACGGAATCACGGAATCCCAGAATCTGTGAGGCTGGAAAACACCTCCAAGATCACTGAGTCCAACAGATTTCAAATTGGTCAACCAGACCAGAGCACTTCCAGGCATCCCTTGAGGACAGGAACTCCACCCGGGGACAAGCCCCTACCAATGCTTGACAACCCTTTCCGTGAAAAAATTCCTCCCGATGTCCAACCTGAACCTCCCCTGGAAAAACTTGAAGCTGTTTCCTCTTGTCCTGTCCCTTGTTCCCTGGGAGCAGAGCCCAACCCCTACCTGACTCCACCCTCTCTTCAGGGAATTGTGGAGAGTGAGAAGGTCCCCCCTGAGCCTTCTTTTCTCCGGGCTGAGCTCTCCCAGCTCCCTCAGCTGCTCCTGGTACGACTTACAACATCCCACTGGAATTTCTTTGCCACATTCCCTGAGTTGTGTTGCTGACGTTTTCACCATCCAGCCTTCACAGGAGAAGATATTCCTGCAGATTCCATGTGTGTGGGGTCCTCCAGTGTAGTCCCAGGGGGCTGTGAAGCCGCATTCCATGTTCGAAGTTCAGGGATAAGCCTGGGATCAGAAGGGTCTCAAACTCATGAGGAGAAGGATCCATGGAGTCCAGGAAAAGCCTGGGAACTTTTCCTGCTCCTCTGGGTGTTTGTTTTACCCCCAGAACTCCTCAAAACAGCTTAGCCTGGGAACTAAGCTGG
>VZRF01001130.1:0-12961 GCA_013396875.1 Vireo altiloquus | reverse complement strand
TGTCAATAAGGTTGATATTCACTGGTTTTGGGAACAAAATAAGATACGTAAAGTTTTCTAACTGGTTGATAATAGATAAAAAAGCTACCTGCTTCTGGTAGCCATTGCCTTTCTGCCCTCGTATTCCTGGAGGCCACAGCACAGTCTGTGCCTCTGAAACTTTGATAAGATATAATAAACAAGCTTGTGAAACAACAGAAAGAAACTTAGTTTCATCTTTTCGGGACATGGGACACTGAAACAAGGAACACAGCCGGGCCAGGAGTCAGTGGGGTCCAAAGCACCATGACAGATAAAGCCTCCAGCAAAAGTTGTTTCAGCTTCCCATGTTTGAACCAGGGAAATGCTGAGCTGGACATGGACACGGAGTGACCTCACATCCAGCCCCATCCTTTGAGTCCATCCATCATATTTCAAGGAATGGCAATGTCTTAGTCATGGAAACTAGGGTTGTGCACCACGCCATCACTTTACCACAAAATTATGGGATATCCAGGTATCCCACAATTTATGGGATATCCAGGTATCCCACCAAAAGTGCTTCCAGTCCTTCATCCAGTCAGGATGAAAATCTCCCCACTTTCAAGGCACAGCAAATTAAGGCTGAAACTTATTGAGATATCCAAGGATGTCGCCACTTTGGGATGGAAGCCTTGACACACCCCGATGTTCATAAGGAGAATGATGAGAGATATCACAATTTTGGCCTAAAAATGACACCTTGTACCAAGACCTCAGGATGTCCCAAAATCCAGAGGGAATTCCAGCATATCAGGGAGTGGATTATTCAGCTGTGGAGATATCAGCGTGCTAAGGAAATGTAGTACAGCATGTCCCTTGAGTGATTCCCAGTGATACCATGAACATTCCAGGGCAATATTGCCGTGAGGTTTCTCATTCCCATGAGTTACTTTGGTAGCTTTGTCAGGAGCTGGAACTGCAGTGTCACCAGACTAGAATGAACCCCGACTATTTCTGGAAGTTCTCCAGTATTAGATTCCAGTGCTGGAGATTTTTGATTCTCTCTGGGAAGGAATTCTTCCCTGGGAGGGTGGGGAGGGCCTGGCACAGGGTGCCCAGAGAAGCTGTGGCTGCCCCATCACTGCAAGTTTCCAAAGGCCAGCTTGGACAGGGCTTGGAGCAGCCTGGTACAGTGGAAGGATTGTAATCAGATGATTTTTAAGGTCCATTCCCACCCAAACCATTCCATGATTCTGTGATTCTCACCACCCAAACAGTGAAGAATTTCCTCCCAATACCCAATCTAAACATATTCTCTGTCAGTGGGAACCCATTGCCCCTTTTCCTGGTGCTCCAGACCCTTGTAAAAAGTCCTTCTCCATCTTTTTTTCAACTCCTTCTGGTTCTGAAAGACCACAATTAGGTCACTCCAAGCCTTCTCCAGGCTGAATGGTCCCAATTCTCCCAGCCTTTCCTCACTGCAGAGCTGCTCCATCCCTCTGCTCATCTTGGTACCTCCTCTGGACTCAATCCAACAGCTCCACATCCTTCCTCTGCTGGGACCTCAGAGCTGGATGCAACATTCCGGGCAGGATATCACCTAAGGAGGGCAGAAGGGTAGAATTGCTCCCTCTCCTGCTGCCAACATTGTGGGATGAGCCCAGGACACGATCAGATTTCTGGGACTGGAGCACACATGGCTGGGTCGTGTCCAGCCTCTCACCCACCAGCATCTCCAAGCACTTTTCCCCAGGGCTGCTCCATCTGCTCATCCCCAGCCTGGATTGATGCTGGGATTGACCCTGGAGCAGCATCAGCACTTGGTTTTGTTAAACCTCATGAGATTCCTGTGGCCCCGCTTCTCGAGCTTGCCCACATCCCTCTGGATGCATCCAAAACTGGGAATTCTCATTGGCTCGTGCATCAGTTGCAGCCTGAAAATGTCTCCAGTCTGGTGACACGCCCACACTTCAGCAGGTGACTCAGGTGACACAAACCGCTGCTGCCAAGTGGAGCATACCGTCAAAGTGGCAGCAATGTTCCGTCTCCCCTCTTCACCCTCTGCATCCTCTCCCACCAGTCCCAGGGCAGCTTGATAACCTCTATTCCCAACCTTTATTACTGGAGTGAGTAATCCATAGGGAGCAGGTGATTTACGTCCTATCCATAAAACCTTTGGCACTTCTGATGAACGACCTACAGTGGTACAAACTGGGACAATGTAATTCCTCGTGTCCCACTCACTCCCTGCCCACAGATCCCTCTCCTCCCCCTCCTCCCTTCCCCCTTTATTCCTTATCTGACGAAATCATCAAATTTATGGCCAAATTGAAATGAAATGCAATTTAATTCCCGTTCTGCTTTCCGTCCATCACCTCGCCGGCCGCTCCCAGAGGATCTCCTAACCCAATCACCGGATGGCCGTAACTTCATTAGGGCTGCCAGCAATTCCCTGCTTTCTGCTGCGTGTGGCTCCTAGAAATCATGGCTGACACCTCTCCCTGGGAATTACTGGAAGCGAGAGCTGTCTCAAGTTTTTGCTGGGTTATTTCCGACTTCTGCTCCATCAGCGGATTTACTTCCGCAGGGTGATGGGATCACCTTGGCTTGGCTGGATGCTTCCTGCCCGAAAACCATTTCCAGCTCCAAGGTGGAAAGATGGGAGGGAGGCTGAGATGCGAGGCCCAGAAATCCGTGGATGCCCCATCCCTGGAAGTGTCCAAGGCCTTGACTGGATGAGGCTTGGAGCAACCTGGGATAGTGGAATTTGTCCCTGGCCATGGCAGGGAGTTGGAATTGGATGATTTTTAAGGTCCCTTCCAACCCAAACCATTCCATGATTCAATGAACGCACATCCCAGGTCACCTTGGGATCTCTGGGGCTGGGAAAAGTGATGGCAAGGAAATCTTTGGAGAGGCAGCTCCATGCGGCACCACATGGCCCATTCCAAGGAATGAGCAGGAGCCTCACAGAGGAGAAACTCCCAAGGTGCCAAATCCCCCATCCCACTCCAGAAATCCCAGAATCCACTCACATTGCTTTGTGAGTCACCCAAAACACTGGAAAAACATCCAGGTGGATGTTTATCTCCCCTGCCCTCTGTCCCATGGATGAATCCACTCTCTTTAAGCCCTTCTTGACACATTCGTCCTCCAAACCTCCATCCCTGGAGATCCCAACCTTCCCCTCCTCCCAGCAATTAATCCCAGCCCTTCTCTATCCCACAGCTCTAAATCTCCTTTGCTGGTTTTTAAGCTCCTTATTCCTTGTCCTATCCACAGGGAAACGTGTCCCTCCCCTTCCTGAAGAAGCCTTTTACATAATTGCTGGCTGTTATACCATCTCCCTTCATTCTCTGGGATAAACAATCTCCTGTCTTCCCAGTCCTTCCTCACAGACCATATTTGATCCATGGGGATGCCACATTTGGGGTTATTTCCTCCATGGAAAGATCTGGTGCCCCTCAGCTGCACGAAGAGGAGAATACAGAATGTTGTGGACCGACAAGGAGCTGGATCTCCTCGTTCCCACTTCCCACCAAGCTCCTCCTGAGATATCCACAGTCTTGAGACCTTTGGGAGCAGGTGGGGGGCCTCGAGGAATTTTGTAAATCCTTACAAAATATGCTGTGCCAATTCCCGACACAGTTCCCTTGGGAGAAACGCAAACACTTTTATGGGTCAAACAAACAAACCAAACAGGAAGAAATGACAAAAGGATGTTTAATGAGTCCAACTTGGCACTGAATGCAAATGAAGGGCTTTGGGACACCATGGCTGAGGTCTTATCCTTAAAAAGTTGGATCATCTCCCAGTTAAAAATGTTCGGGGAACACCAGAATGGATTTCTCTGGGTTTTTCCCAATCTGTTTTCAAGGAATTTTTCAGTTCTTAATCAATATTAAAAGGGTTGTGCCAGGGTGGGAACTGAACCCAGTTGTCAGCTAATTCCCTAAATCCTTGGCTAAAACACATCCAGGGACATGCTTCTACATATGGAAAAATCCATCCGCAGGAATATATGCCTGCGTCTCTTTCTGCTTTATCAAATTCTTCAATATTTAGCTTAAATTCAGATTCTGAGGCAAAATTCACCTAATTTATTTCACTTCCCACACAAGCTCCAAGAGAAAACCTGGATCCGGGGAGGCATCAGGCTGGAGGTGCCGTTAATTCCCGACAGCGGGAAGCAGAAAGATCCCAAGGAAATGTCATTAACACAAGAAAATCAGAGCAAGCAGAAACGTCTGGAGAGATCAGGAGGGTTCCTCGGAGTTAAACGTGCTCCTGCCTTTCCCAGGGAGGAAGGAACAGAAATAGGAATAAAATAGATTGAGAAATGGGGAAAAAAAAAAAAAAAAAGAGGTAAGGAAGAGGTGAGGGAGACTCAGTAGGTGGTGCTCTTCCCTCTGGATCTGCACAGGGCATGGGAAGAGGGTGACTGGCAATGCCCAGGTGGAAAAACAGCTCCAAACCCAGCTCCTGTTGCTGACTCCGGGCCCCAGGTGGATGAACCACCTCAGCACCATCCTGGGAGGAGCTCAATTTTGGGACGATGATGATGAATTCCAAGCACAATCCAGATTTTGGCTGCTCATAAACCCTAAATCCACACAAATGCAATAAACGTCAGTGAGTGGCTCCAGTCAGGAGTTGAAATCGCAAGAGGAATTTGGGCTCCGCCTTGCTTGACCCAGTGGACATTTTATCCCATCTCCAGCACATCCCAGCACAAAATCCTTGCGGGAATGGGAAGTGTTGATGAGTGTGGTGTTTTAAGAGAAGGGAGTCGAGAGTCTCTAGTCCTGGACCCTCAGAGCCCCCACGAAGGACAGGGAAGAGCGGGATTGATCCGGGAACAGGGAGCCATAGATCAGCACAGCCTCTCCCATTATTTTCCCTGATGGATTCCCATCCGATGGACTGATCTGAAAGTGATAAAGGGAAGACCAGAGAGTTTTCAACACCCCACTAACTCCCAAACTGGGCTCAATAATCCTGGAGATTGATGGCTCCTAAGGAATGGGGAGGGAGGCATGGGCTGAGAGAGGAGTTTATTTAACCCAGAACATTTATTGGGATAAATGAGGGGGCAGGACAGGCAGCAGTGTCAAGGAAATGTTTCTCCCAGAAAAAAACAACTTGGTGATTTAAGGTGTGGTCCTGGGACTGGTGAGTTCTGTCCCCAGGAATGGGGGATCTGGGATAGGAAACTGGAGTTCTCCTGCAAAAATAAGACTTTTCCAACAATTCCCATTTTTTCCCCTTCTTCCTCGCTTTCCATGTCCTTTGCAGAATCTCATGGTCACCTGAGGCACCTTTAGTCCAAACAACAAAGCCCTGGGAAGTGCTGGGACCTTGTTTCCTTGTTCTCCTGCATGAAGGAATTTCCATTCCCACTGTTTTCATGTTGAGACTTGACCAAATATTCCCTGAAAGGTTTTACATGGAACACGTTTTCTACCCAAATCCCGGAATCGTGGAATCCTTGAGGTTGGGAAAAACCTCGAAGGTCATCGAGTCAAATTAATCCAGCACTTCCAATTCCACCACTAACCCGTATCCCTAAATCCCACCTCTCCGTGGCTTTGGAATTCCTCCAGGGATGGGGACTCCACCACTTCTTTGGGCAGCCTTTTCCAGGGCATAACAACCTTTTCCATGATATTTTTTCCTAATATCCAACCTAAGCCTCCCCAGGTGGAACCTGAGGTCATTCCCTCTCATTTCTCCCCAGCTGAAAGCCACTCCCTGATCCTTCAACCAGGACAAGGAGACTTTCCGCTGCCCTCCCTGGATTTCCCAATTCCCTGGAATGCACAACGCCAATCCCAGCTGGCATCCTCATCCTCCATTTCTCCACTCCCCATCCTCCTCAAGACCTGGAGCCGGGCGGGATTCCGATCTCAGGAGGCAGCTATTGTGCTGTAATTAAACAGCAATTGATTGCAAACAGGGTTCTTTTGTGTTTGGGATTAATGAGAGGCGAGAAGATAAATTTGGTCACCAGTAATTAACCCCAATTACAGAAGCAATAAATTAGAAGCTCTGTGGTATCCACAGCCTCTGGAGGGCTCTGGGTCCTTCCCCTTGATTTTCTTTTTTTCCTACCATCCCATGGGGTTTTCAGAAGTGAAATGAATCTTGGTAAGGGCTGTGGGGACTGGTGGATACACTGAGATGTGATAGAAAGTTGGGATTTTGGCTGTGGAGGGAGCATGAGGATGCTTCCATGACAAAAACAATCTGGGAGAGCCTTTTTGATCCCGGATTCCCAGCAGGGAATCAATTATTTCACTGATTTGAAGCCCTAATCCCTGGGATTTTTTCCAAGCTTTGATTTTGCAGGCTGGGTGGGTAGGTGCAGACTTTGTGGGGTGGGCAAGCTGGATGTGCTCAGTCCAGGGAGCACGGAATTCCTACTGCATCCCGGGGGTGAAATCCATGGACAGGAAGTGGAGTTGACCCCCTGGAGCAATGGGAATTCCAAAGATTTCCCTCAGTTTATTTCAATCCTGGGGTAGAAACACTACAGTGTGGTATCCCAATCCAAACACCATTCCCCAGGCAGGGAGGGATCATTCCCTGCCTGCTGCTTCCCTCTGGCTTGTGTTACTCCAGCTCCATCCTGCCTGGCATTCGAAAGCATTTCCAAAGGATTTCTGGCTTTAACCTCAGCTGTTTTCATGGTTCAAAGGTTTTGGGGCCAGGCCATGGACCCCTGCACCAACAAAGCATTAAAGCAGATGCTGAAGGGTTTCCCGGGGCATTCCAAGCTTTTCTCTGCCTGAAAACCCTGGAATTGCAAAAAGGATTCAGGCCCAGCCTGAGGAAGTGCAAACCCCCCAGTCCTTCATCAGTGCCAAGGATATCGCAGGAGATTGGGGATTCGGGGACATCCAGAAAGTGCCACAAGTATGGGGAAAAATCCCTGCGGTGCCTCAGCCTTTAGCAGCCTCCAGAGGAAGCCAGTTCCTAAATCCCAACCTTTTTTTGGCAGTACTATCCCTGGAAAACTGGGATTTTGACAGGCTGGTGACAGGCTGGGTCCCACTTGGAGATTTAATCCAGGCTTAATTTGTGAGTGATGAGACCCCAGCCCTGTCTCAGCCGAGGATGGGAGGTGACAATGTGGCAATGTCCTTGTCCCCCCAGCTGCTCCCTCTCTCATCCTGCATCCCTGGGTGCATCCCAGGGATCCAAGACCCTGATGTGGGGTCCCCACTGTGGGACACACAGTGGGAATTTGGAGATGTGGGAAAATGAGGGCTTCGGGGGGATTTGGGGACTTGGGGGAGGTTCAGGGACATGGGGCAGAATTCGGGGACATTGGGGAGGGATGTGGGGACATGGAGAGGGTTTGGGGACCTGGAGGGGGTTTGGGGAAATGGGATTTGGGGACATTGTGGGGATTTGTGGATATGAGGTATTTGTGGAGGTGGGGGATTTGGGGACGTTTCCAAGAATTCCCTCACGTCCCCAAATTCCCACCCCATGCCCCAAAAGGGAGCTGTGTCTGGGATCGCTGCCGTGCTCTTTCCCACTGGAAGGAAGAGCAAAACGTTGAATCCCATCCTCTCTCCCCCTATTTCCCTCCCACTGTTCCCACTTTGGGGGGTGCGGCCGCATCCTCAGAGGGGTCAGCGGGTGCCAGGGCAGATCTCCGTGTCTAATTCCATAATCCTCTCCTCTTTCAGGCAGCAGGAAAGGCCCGGCCAGCAGGATCCCTGTGCAGACAGGGTGCAAAAATCCATGGCAGCTCCAAAGCAAACACTCCCACATCTTCATTCCTTCCACCCTATTGGCCATTGATTCCAGATAAATTTCCGGGAGGCCCTGACAGGGCTCAATTCTCCTAATTATGGCCCTATTGACATGTGATCTTTGGCTGCTCAGCTTGTCAGGAGCCATCCATCAGGCAGACAGATTCCTTTGGCTCCCGAGGAAATGAGATGGGAAGGGGGGAGAAAGGAGGAGCAGAGAAACGGCTGGAACAGTGTGCCAAAAAAATCCCCTGGCCCGTATTTTATTTATTCTCGAATATGTTGTGGAAGATTCAAAACACCAACATTTAGGGGGAAGAGTTAAGAGCTCCCAGTTTGGGATGAGCCTGTGTGGATCACTTCCAATGATTGTTGGGATAAACAGCTCGGATTTCACAGCTCTTCCCTTTTCACAACTGAACTGATTTTTTCCAGGTCTCAGCAAAGTTTTCCCTCCCTGTTGGCCGTTGAGTTCCACACCCAGGGAATTCCTTGCTCCAGGATGTTGAAATTCGCGTGGATAGCAGGCACATTGTTGAGGGAAGAATCCACCCACTACCACAATACAGATGGGAAAATGCTGATTCAAGAGAACAAATTGTTGGCAACAGGGAGGAAAAACCCTGGAAATTCTCTGCTGGTCCACCCTGCCTTGCACTTCTCCCAGTCAGAGACAGGACATAAAGGATAAAGGCCCAAAATCCAGCTGGTTTCTTCTCCCAATCCCAACTTGGACAGGTGAGACAGGCAGATACCCAAACTGGAGCCACTGGAAAGCATGGGGATGTGGCCAGGAGACCTGGATGGGGCATAACTGGGGAACGCAAATCTTTTCCAGCTTTCCTTGTGGTGCTTTTATAACTGCATTTTATTGGGCAAAAATCAGTTGATCTGGAGGGTCTTTCCAGTTCCTTTTCCTGTTCTGTGGATTTCATGGATAAAACCAGAAGCTCTGTGGATGAGGAAAATTGTTTGAGTCACCCTCAGAGCCCAGAAATAAAGGAATAATTCCACATTCCTTTTCCCCGGCTGTTTTCCTCCTAACTTCGGGATGAGCACACGGATGCCTGGGGAGCCCAGGTGCTGCAGTTCCGAATGGGATGCAGGTGGAATCAGGAAGGATGGATAGGGACAGACTCCCTGGCTGCTCCTTGTCCCCAAAGGAGGTGTCACCCACACCAGGCAGCGTCAGCCAGCAGCGCAAAGTGGTGCTGGGCCGGATCAGGGAGAGATCCCTGTGAGCTGACTCATATCCTGGTTGGAATGTCTCTGTATTGTGAGAGGATCCAGACAGCCGGGAATGTCTGGAGATAACGGCCTTTACTGGGAGCCCTGAGAGCTCAGGCTTCACTTACAAAGATCGGCTTATTCCAGCTCTCTCCGTATCCGTGGTATTGATCCGCTTCCCCCTGCCTGCCCCGGCCCGGCTGCAGGATCAGCCCATCCATGGAAAAAGCTGTCTGCTCCCACCCGGCTCGGGTATCCAGCACATCCTCACTCCCACGGCACTTCACCAGCTCCAAGGATTGGCTCTGCCAAAGTGCTGAGCTCAGAAAATCCAGCCCTGGAAGGAAGAAGCAAAGCCCGAGCAATTCCCGTCTCTCCCCTGCGGGTGGGAAAGGAGGAACTGCTCCTGCTGCTGGGGAAACTGAGGCATGGAAATGAGTGAATTCCCAGCGGCATCTCCCAAATTTCATAAAAACACAGAGAGCTTTGAGTTGAAGAGATCTCCCTCTCATTTCACTCTTTGCCATGGGCAGGGACACCTTCCACTATCCCAGGTTGCTCCAAGACCTGTCCAACCTGGCCTTGGAAACTTCCAGGGATGGGACAGCCACAGCTTCTCTGGGGAACCTCATCCAGTTCCTCACAGGAAAGAATTTCTTCCTAGAAAGCAGCATCAGAAATACCTGGAAATATCCCAGTATCCCTGCATGTGTTATCCATAACAACCCTGCATGTGGCAGGGTCATCCAGAGCCTTTCCCTGGCCTCCTGATCCAGCAGAACCCCCCCGAAATCCTCACCCCTGATTCCTGCAGGTAAGGAACAGGAATGTTTAAGGACAGATTCCCTAATTTTTTACTGTCCGAGCAAAGCTCTGCTTTCAAATCACCCCAAGCAGAAAGAGAACGACACGTTTCTTGTCAAATCAAGTGTTGTATAAATTCGAATTTCTTTGACTCCTCAGTTAAGCATAAAATTCAGGAAAAGCAGGAGGCTTTGGCTCAGCCCTGGGAAAGCTGCTGGCAAATCCAGAGCCCCATCGCTGCATCCTTTTTAGTCCCCACAGTCTGAATTTTGCAGGGATTCAGGTGATCTGCTCTGGGCTATGGTTCCAGGCAGTCCCTGCCTCTCCAAGGGGTTAATCCCAGCGGGAAAACCTTATGCAAGCCGGGAAATCTGGGCAAAGTCGTGCTAGCTCCAGGCACAAGCCCAGGAAGGGATAAAACAATTTGAGGGCTCCAGAGGGAGGCAAAGGGGATTCAGAGGAATGGGAATGCTGGGTCACATCTGGCTCATCCTGCTGTAAGCTGTCCCTTAGCTCCCTGATCTCTCCCTCCGTCCTCATTGCTGGAATAAATGAGGATTTTCACCCTGGGAAGTTAAAATCCAACTCGGAGTTGTTACACAGAGGGAATGGCAACTTAAATAGAGGGATGAGGGATTTAAAGTGGGATTTAAGGTGGAGTTCTCTTCTCACACCAGTTTGACAGCACCGTGATATCATTAACTCCTAGAAATGTTTGGGATGAAGGGGATTTTATGTCATTCCAGCCCCCCCCCACCACGTGCAGGGACATCTCCCACTAGACCAGGATACTCCAAGCCTAATCCGAGTCGACCTTGAAGTCATCCCTGACTCCCAGGGTCAATTAGCATGATTTATGCACAATCTGCATGATAAAAGCCCAGGCCCAGGCACAAATTCCTGTCACATCGCTCAGCCTGGATGGGGATCAGCGCCTGTGGGTGGGGGGCGAAGGAAGCGGGGCACAGCCCTGTTGGAGTCAGGAAAAGCTTGGGAACTTTTCCTACTCCTCTGGGTGTTTGCTTTACCCTCAGAGCTCCACAAAAAAGGCTTGGCCTGCGAACCAAGCTCGTGGGAGCATTTACCCCCAATTCTGGGTGAGCTGAGAGCAACAAAGAAATGAGGAGATGGTTGTTTAGTGTACCACAGAATGTGTAGTTGTAGTTTTTAGGTTTTGCTATATATATTGTATGGAGCCAACATGGAGATTCTGGGGTGTCGCCTCCTTCTTCTTCATCTTCTCCTCTCTTCTCCTTCTCTTCCTTTTTCTCTCTGACATGAGTTTCTGTGACTTGTTAATTGGTAGATAGAATTTAGTGTAGAGGTGACATATCAATACGGTTGATATTCACTGGTTTTGGGAACAAAATAAGATACGTAAAACTTTCTAACTGGTTGATAATATATATAAAAACTACCTGCTTCGGGTAGCCATTGCCATTCTGTCCTCGTGTTCCTGGAGGACACAGCACAGTCTGTGCCTCTGAAACTTTGATAAGAACAAGAAATAAACAAGTTCTGAAATAGCAGAAAGAAGCTTCATTTCATCTTTTTGGGACATGGGACACTGAAACAAGGAACACAGCCGGACCAGATGTTCAGGGAAGAACACCTCCCCCCTGACACAGCCCCACGAGGCAAAACGCGATGCTCCCAACGCCGCTCCGAGTCTTCCCAGGCAGTGGAGCGGCGGCTGCTGAGTCAGCACCCCCATCCTGCTCTCCCTGCGACGGTGACATCCATCCCGGGAAAAGGCGAGCCCCCTCCCGCGGAGCCGACACACGTCTGGATGCGGAGAAAAGCGCACCCGCTCCCTCCCTGCCCCCGGCGGCAGCACCGGCAGATCCTTCACTTTAATGTTAACCGAGGTTTTCAGCCTTGGCCCCGGGCTCTGCCCTTTCTCTCCGAGGCTGGGGAAAAGCGGGAGAGCGGAGTTCATCCATCCGCTCGTGTGTCGCCTGGAATCAGTGCTGGGAATAAAGCGGAGCTGTCAGGGAAAGGCGACCTGTGCCAGAGGGCTCCTCACCATCCCGACGGCTCCGGGGTGGCGTGTCCGAGCTGTCCTGGCCGCAGGGAATGAAGTGCGATATCCGACTCCAGCTGCCCAGCCTGGATGCTCTTTCCAGGGTGGGAATATTGGTTTTTTCCTACGCTGGCTTAAGTTCCAAGTGGTTTAAGGACAAACAACGAAGGTGGGAACAGTAGAGCACCTCCAAGGGCAGGCTGGATGGGGCTTGGAGAAACCTGGGATAGTGGGAATATCCCTAATCATAGCAGGGGGTTGGAAGGAGATGATCTTGAAGGTCCCTTCCAACCCAAACCATTCCAGGATTCCATGAAAAAGGCAAATTTACGATCTCAGAGCCCTGGGATGACCCATTAAACACCCCCATCTTCTCCGGAGACTTCTCGGCTCCAATCTCTGGAGGTTCCAACCTCTCCCATGAAACACTTGGATACCTCCAGACAGCATCCCAACTCTGGGAGGGGGAAAACAAGGCATGGCAAGCAGGAAAGTTGCACTCCAAGATTGCTTAGTTAATCCATGGCAGGCTCCCAGCGGTAGCTTCCTCCGGCTGCAGGCAGAAGGGAATTGATTCCAGCCAAATCCCCTGGCAGGTGCGGGGAGTTTCTTCACGGGAAGATTTCCTGTAAGACAGGAAGTTTTCCTCCCTGCTCTCCCCAACCTGCTCCGGCTCTGGGAGGCAATCCAAGCCCTGCATATCTTTAATTATTAAGGAATCACCCATTGTAGTTACTTATGTGCTGCAGAGGCTTCAGGATGTTCCTACCGGCAGTGCCGGGACAAAGAGAATCCCTGGATGCTTCCCCGGCAGCAGCTGAATCTCCCGACTCCATTAACTTCCATCCACAGCAACCCCACCCTTGGAAAATCCCCCCGGCCATTACCTCCTTCCTCTCCATCCTCACTGACCCTCTGGGAGCTCCCCCCTGGACACGGCTTCCAATGGCAAAGCAATTCCAGGAAGGTGGACAGAGGCTCAAACTCATCCATCATGATCCAGAAGGAATCATGAGGACGGGGAGCATTCTGAAAATCAGCAAATCATGGTGGCCCCAGGGAAGGGCCCAAGGAAAATTTCCTTGTCCCTTCCTCGTGTTTGTCGGCTGGATTTGCCTGAATTCCTCTTCTCTTTCCCCACAAATCCAGAGAATTCCTAAACTGGAGTCACCAGCTATTTTGG
>VZRF01001126.1:0-111781 GCA_013396875.1 Vireo altiloquus | reverse complement strand
CTGAGGCAGGACCCTTCTGGAGCTCAAAAGTACATCTGAAGGCCTTCCAAATAAATATCACCTTTTTTTCCTTTATTCCTGTTTAGTCTGTGTTTCTGAGTAGCCATTTTAGGCATCAGTAGAGCTGTCCCACACAGCATGTGCTATTTCCGTGGCTGCGCTGCAAGGGTGAAGGTGATGCTGGAGGTGTGAAGGCAGTGCTGGGGGTTTCTGAGAGGGGCAGCAGCATGAGGAGCTGTGCTGCAGGGCTGGCTGAGGTCACCCCCAGGGCCCCAGCGAGGCGCCTGCTGTTCACACCCAGCTCGGCACGTGTGGCTGCCCCGGCACCGTGGGTCCAGCAAGCGTGAGCAGCTCCCAGGCGTCAGCTGCTGCCAGCACAAGGCCGCTCCGGCGCCATGGCCGCGGCTCACGGTGTCCGTGTGATGGTGGGAAGCCTGTCCCGTCAGGCCGGTGCTGCTCTCAGGGAGCTGCTGATGTTTCTCAGGCCAGCTCAGGTCTGTGGTCAGGCACTTTGCTTTCAGTTTTTTAGGTCAGGAGTTGTTTTCTGTTTCAGGGACGTTCCACATGTCTAAGAGTTATCTGGGGCACTGTGCTGGCTGCTGCTTAGCTGGTCAGATTCCTCCTTGAAGGAGATCACAGCAAGTCCAAAAGCCAGACTTTTCCCTGTGGTCTGTTATTATTTAATTTCATTGTATCTTATCATCTGTTGTTGCTGTTGCTATCAATTTAAGACAAGAGAGACAAGTCTTAAGACTGTCTGGTTTAAACTCTTGTCTAGGACAAGAATTCCCCCTCGGTCCTGCATCCAGCAGTGCTGGTGTGCCAAAGTTTCAGCAGCTCCTGGCATGCTGAGGCTTTCAGCCTCATTTTGGAGCCTTTCAGGTGTAATTTTTAATTAGATCCTCCTTACATGTTCTGTGAGAAGATCTTGAGTGTAGCTCAAGTTCTCTTGGCTGAGTGCTCTTGGACTGTGGTACAACATGAGCACAGCTGCTTAGTAGGTGTAGGGGATTTGACTGGTCTTTAATCTTGGAGTCTGGAGGGGAGAGAGATTGTTTTATAACTCTCATAAATCTCCTGCTATTGCTTTCTGAATTATTTTGTTTCTGTTTTGTAAGACTGCTAGGGGCAGAGGAATCCTGTTTGCAGAGATGGGGAGCGAGGTGTGTCAGGACTTGGGGCCAGTTCTTGTCTGTGCCCTGTGTCGAAGGTGGGTGATGCTTTTGCTGGATCCCCTGGCCTCAGCCCAGCTGCTTGAGTCCTGACAAGCCTTTACATTTAAGACTGAACAAGGAGTACAGGATTTATTACACATCCCACCGGAGATAATGTGTGTCAGAAGAAGGCAGGAAGGATCTTCTTTGTCAGGGTGGAAGCAGGAGACTGACATATCCTATATGGAGACTGGCAGGAAAGTGATAAGCACTGAAGAATGATTTTGGAAACCTAAGTAAGTAAGGATTTTTCCATAAAACCTGAATTCTTGGTATCTCATAAATCAGTTTGCGTAATTATATAGTATTTTATGTTATTATATATTTTGGAAAGAACCATCTCTTTACAAAGTTGCACATCTCTCCAGGGACCTGAAATTTAGGCAAAAATGATGCATGATATTGCTGGAGTTGAAATCTATTTGGGGAATGTCTTCAATATTAATGGAGACAGAGGGCTATTCAATTACAGCTTCCTAAAACCAGTGTAATATGCCGTGCAAACAAGCACAAAAATTAATATTGAGTCAAAGCTAAACATTTGCTTTAAATTTTCCCTGCAAGACTGATTTTAATTTTTTAGAATTTTTATTTTTTTAGTGAAGAGTATAATGTCCATAAAATCAGCATTTTGGTAGGATTTTCCCAGGCATTTGTAGCTTCCCTGTTTTGTGTCCCACTGATAAAAGTGTGTGTGTGGCACCTCGGAAATGTAGCTGGAGCTGTGTGAATGAGATATTTGCTCATTCTTGAAAATATTTCTTCTGCTCATCCTCACAAATTCCCAGCAGTTTAAATAACAATTTCTCTACTTCTGCAACAAACTATGGGCTAGGGAAATGCATGGCTGTCTGTGCATCCCCTTTACTTGCCCCAGAAGGCTGTTTTTTCTGGGCTGTGTCAGCATTCCTGGGAGTGGAGGTGCCAGCAGAAAGTGCTGCTGTACCTTCACCCTGCAGAAGTCAGCCTAGCTCAGACACCTCCTCCCTCCCACAGCTGTGCAGGTGCGTTCCTTCCATTTCTAGCTTGGCTGTTTGGCTCCTCTTTAGGGTTCTTTCTGTTTTTCCAGTGTCTTAACGTTACTGCCTTAAAAGGACCGTTTGGTTAGTGGCAGCAGCGTTTTTTGGAAACCACCAGCAAGTGTCTGGGTCGGGGTGGTCCACAGCCCTTGCTCTGGGAGCCCAGGTTGATGGTTGGGGGTTTATTTCAGTGATGTGCTGTGTGTTTACACGGGACAGCAATCAAAGTGTTCCCCCTGAAAAAGGAGGCAGCCTGAGCTCATCATCCTGTGCTTGTACAGGAGGAGCAAAAAGGGTTTGGCTGAGCAGTCTTTATTCATTCTCCCAGAGGGCTCCATTTTCAAAATTCCTGTTCTGCACAGGTGATCGATACCCACGGGGTGTGAAGCTCCTCTTTGCTAATTTTAACCTTGCAATCTGTGGAAACTCTTGGCGGAGGGTGCCTTGTTATTTCTTTCTTTGCTTTTGTTTTTTAACTGAGGTTTCTGCGTGACAGCCTGACTCAAACTTCAGGAATCCTTAGCTGTGATTTTTGCTGGTAAATAATAATAAAAAAAAAACCCTCCAGAAGCAAGCCCTTTATTAAAAATGTATCTCAAAAAATCTACTCACTAAAAAATAAATGCCTTATTTCAAGGACAGGCTGACTGACACTGGGATTGAATCTCTGATCCCTAAAATTATGTTCTGTATTTCTATCTCTGTCTAATTTAGATTAAACGACAAGAAGTCCTTAGGTAACAGCACTAAGAGTTTTCTATTTCCTATGGCTTAAGGCCAAAAGGTGATTTATGTAAGAAATCAACATTTGCCTCAGCGCTGATGGTATTTTGAGAGACTGAAACAATTTCACTGAGATAAAATATAATAGGGAGGAAATATCCATATAATTCTCGAAACTGATGCACATGGATCTTTCAGAGAATTTAGTGTTAGTCCTGCTTCATTTATCTCACAAATTGGAACACTATTAACCATACTTCTTTTTAAACTTCTGTTTCCTCTAGCAAGGTTGAGATTGTTCAGCACTTCTATGTAAAAGAAGGAATCAAGTTCCTTATTTTTTATGGAGCCCTGAATGCTGAACCCTTTGGGCACTGGATGCTTGATTTTTAAATTTTTTTTTTCCAATTAAAGGTGTGCTTGAGAATATATACAGGTTCAAATATTATCAAATGTTGGCGGGATTAGTCAGGAAAAATCCCGAGAAGAATTTCTGCCTCAAAAAAACCAATCTTCTAACATTTCCTTTCATTTCTTTCAGGTGGATTTGGAGCCAGAAGGCAAAGTGTTTGTTGTCATAACTCTTACAGGAAGCTTCACAGAAGGTAAGGGAGTTACTTTGGCTCGTTTCCATGCAGAGCTGGACTCTGGTCTGTGTACATGCCATCAGTTCCAGAGCAGTGCAGATGTTTGGATTCTTCAGGGGCCGCGTGCTGTGGTGTGCCTGAGATTTCCTGAGTGGTGGGGGAAATTTGGAAGGGGCTGTTGGTGGCAGCTGGAGCTGTGTGTGCCCTCTGCTCTGATCTCGGACCTAGGGAGTGAGTTCGTGCTCGCTCTGGTTCGTTTCCCTGAAGTTGTCCTTCAGACAGATTGTTTTTGTCACTCGTGCTTTTCACCTGGGTGCCTCTTGAAGGGCAGGCTGAGGAGAAGGTGGAGCATGTTTAAAATAGAACTTGTTTAAAACATCTGGATGATTTTTATTCTGTAATGGTTCCCATCTACTTCACGAGCATTTCTGTTTCCCAGGCTCACTTCGCACAGGAAACTTGCAAGTTTTTAGTGTGACAGCTGCCCCCAAAAAAGTATCTGGGCAGCTTTTTCTTGGTAACTGTATTTTATAGTGTGATGGTTTTGATTTCCCTGTTGTTTATTGTGATACCAGTTATGAGCGTGGATGTGAGCTGTGCTGCAGCAACCCAGGAAATCTTTGTATTTGTAACCAGAGAACAGGGAGAGTGCCAAGGTGTGCTGGGGAGGCCTGGAGGAATTTCTTGCAGGGGTGGAAAGGATGTTAGAAATTGGCTTTAATTGCCTATGACAGAGCCAGGGATGGAAAGAGAAGAAACTGGAGGGCTTTTACTGACTTATATCCCAGTTTGTATCCACATGCAAGAGTGTTGTGCTTGGCCATTTAAAGCAGGGCTGTGCAGGGATGAGCATAAATCCAGAGTGTGTTTCAGGTCTATGCTGGTGGCTGAGCATGTTGCTAACAAGGTCTCAGAGATGAGAATTGAAGAACTCAGATATTTGTACAGCTACTGCTTTCCGAGGGAGATGGGAAATGTTCGAAATAATTTACTTCTCTTTCCTCTGTTGTTCTTGAGGATGTGCAGGCTTACAGAACAGGAAGATCGAAGATGGCTCTTGGGTTTTTTCTTGTCTGGTTTGTTCCCATGTATGGTCACATACAGAGTTTCCAAGAAAAGACTTAATCCAGGGTGAGCCTGATTACAGATACTGACTCTTCCCAGTCACTGGGTAAAGGAGCCATTCATGAGGAAGGGGTTTCCTTCTGATAAACAGTGAGGTCTCATTCATATCATATTTAATTCTACTTTTGTCTCTTTTGCTGGAAATGTGGAGGCTCAGAATTGTATTTGAAATTTTAAAGTTTTTTTTGGACAGAAGTCTGAGAATAATTCACGACTTGAAAGCTCAAAAAGTGGCTTCCTACTTCTTCCTCTGATCTGGAGGGCAGCAACTGCCACATCCTCCCTGCTCCCTGTGACTTCTTATGCCTAGCTAGTTGTTTTGTTTATGGAAATAGCCAAATTCATGGGGTCTCAGGCACCATTGTCTACCTCCAGTAAAGTAAAAGTCCAAAAAGTGGGTAAAGAGAGGGAGGAAATAGGGAGGATATGAAGAAAAATTAGCAAAACCACCAACCAAACAGTAAAGACTGGGTTTTTAGGCCCACCTGAGAATGTTCTATTGTGTTACCTCAGATTGCTTACACAAAATAGGCAGTGCTGCTGCTTGAACTTTACCTTTAGGAGTGGTGGTTTTTGAGTTTGATCAAAAGTTCTGACCAAAATCTAAATTTGGTTCTGCTCGCCTACAGCAGGGTTGGGGGAGCAGGGTGTCACTCCTGTGAGTCTGAGAGAGGCCTTTGAGGACTGGTTAGCATGTGAGGGCAGTATAGGAAACATACAGCTGGAAAGAGGTTAGTTCTTTCCAGGCTCCCATATGGCTCTTCTGTCCATCAGTGCTACCCTGCTGTTTTGAGGCAGGGAGACCTGGCCGTTTGATGTGTTAAAAATACATGTAGTTTTTTCAGAAAAATAAAGCAACAGAGCAATAGGAAGTGAGGGAGGCCTAGAGAAATTATACCTGCCTCTCTTTATTTTCTCTGCTTGGATATACTTGCTGTGCTAAGCTGTATCTGATTATATTAACTCCCCTCATTCAGCTGACATTTCCTGTGTAAAGCAACCAGTGCAAAATTAAAATGAAAATCTCCTTACCTTGGGAGGAGATTACCTCTCACAGAAATCACAGCATACTCTGAGCTTGAAGGGACCCACAAGGATCAACCAAGTCCAACTCCTGAATTCCCCAAGGGTGACACATCCGTGGGTCCTGGCTGTGCTGGCACCAGCTGGGGTGGAGGGAAGCATCTTCCCCAGCCATCTCCCTCACTGACCCAAAAGCTGTTTCAGTCCAGGCTGTTTTACAGAGCAGATGAGGACTAACTTCTGCCTGCCAGACTTCAGGTATTGCTTAGGGATTCATTTCCTGCCCCTTCTCAAATGAATTTATTTACTCTTTTCTGGGTTTTATTTATTTCACGCTGCCTGATAATAGGATTTTTTTTTTCAAGTAATCAAAATTATGATTCCTTTTAAAAACTTGCTTATTCTTTTTACTCTGGAAATAAATGGGATTTTCTCCCCACCCCCCAAGGGTGTCTTTGGCATTTCTTACCTCTCTCTCTGTCTCTGCACCTCCTTGCCTCTGCTCTCTTAAAAATAATGAATGTGCCTTCTCTGAGGTGTATTTTTGCTGTGGATGTGAGGCACATTGTCAGCTGAGGAGCTGGGAACAGGAGCAGGGTGCAGTGTGTGAGACCACACCGAGCTCTGCCCAGCCCTGGGGACTGTGGGAGCTGTGGTTTAACAGAACTCAGATTTTCCTGCTTCCCTCCCTCCCTCCCTGTGATCCCATGCGTGTGCCCAGATCTCTGAGATAATCCACAAGATCTCAGCTCTTGCAGGCCTTCTTTAAAGGGAGAAAAATCTGCTTTATTGCTCTCTAAAACACGAAGTGCTCTTGGGGTGCCCCGGAAGGTGTTACTCAGCTGGTGACATGAATTCAGACCTGCTTGTTGCTTTTTCTCCACTGAATACTGGTTTCACCTGTGAAAGGGCAAACCATGAATTACATTCTTCTTGGGCAGGATATGATTGATTTGAAATGAAAAGCCTTGCAGTGAGTGTGGGTGAACCACTGGTGTGGTTGATGTGTCTGGACCCCTGTGAGAAGTTAGGAGAGATACCCGAGAGCTGGTGATAGTGCCTGGGCCAGGCTCTTTGGCTACAGCAGGGTCAGGCTGGACACTGAGAGGCCCAGATGTGTGTATGGATGGATTGAACCTCTCTCCTTGCAACGCTGGACTCCCAGAGCCAGCCCAGTCCCCTTTCAGCTTCACCTGTGAGGTGTGCTGTGTGCCCTCAGTTTGCCATCTCTCTTGTTAATTCTGAGCAAAGCTAATTAAATTAATACAAATGAAGTAGTTGACTGAACTAATGAATGAAGCAAGCCCTGTAGAAAATAGTGCTTCTATTTTAGTGCTTTGAACTCTTGCAATTTGCTTTTTTTTTTTTTCTCCACATTGTCACTCAAAGTGATAATTCTGGCTTGAAATTCAGTTTTAATTTTATCGTTGTGAGGTAAGTAATGGTTGTTTCTTTTTGTTCAGTGTCAGTAAAGACAATGACAAATTTGAGTTCTGGGCCAGAAATAGAATGAGACTACTGAAAAGCCAAGTGAGTTGGTAGAACGGATATAGCACCCAGTGTTAAATATTTCATGTTGGTAGGGCTTGCAGTAGCAAGGAATCATAGAATCATATTGGAAGGGGCCTTAAGGATCATCTAGTTCCACCCCCACGAGGGGGAAGCTGAACCTGCCCACCTACAGGTAACCTAAGAAGCAGGTTCAGGAAGCCCAAACCTGCCTCTAAACCAGGAAATGTTTCTCTCTTTTGCAGCTGGCACATTAAAATGGTTTGTTCTCAAACATCAAGACTCTTGGTCTTTTGCTGTCATTTTTCTTAGAACACACTTTTCTAACACAACGTATTTTTTAAGAAATAACATTTTCTCAGACAGGTGCTGCAAAAGCTCTGCAGCCTTAGAATCTCAAGTGGTACGTAGGTATTGTGCTAACAAGATCCTTGCTCTACACTCTTATGTGGCTTCTCAGCCCCGTAAAATTCTATTGACAGATCTTATCAGGCTCTTGCACAACAGGGAGGAAAAAGAGTTTTACCAGTCCTCTGTATACTGCAGTAATGACTGCTTTCAGCCCATCTTTTATAGATAAGGGAATAACCATTGGAAACTAGGAACTAGGAATGAAAAAATGCCCTGTTCTCATCTCCCAGTTTCTTGGGCCACTCTTCCCTTTTGGTTTACTGGCTCAAGAAGAGTTCTAAAGCTTGTAGGAGGCACCACCTAAAAATCCTCCTGGTCTAAACAGGCCATATCAGTGCAGGATAAGATAAAGAAAGGTCTGCTGTCTTTGGTTTACAGTCTGAGGACATGGAAGTCTTTAATGTCTAGTCCAAAGTCTTACGTGGCAGAGACCAGCAGGAGACATCTATTCCTACACTCTTGCATTTTTCTTCCAATGTCTACACTTTTTCCAGTGCTTTATGCTTGTCACACCTGCATGCTGTAGGCAAGGGATTTCCAGATCCACTCCATGGTGCTTCAGCTCTGCATTTTCCGATGGAGAGTGGTCAGAACAATGTTGAGTCCCATGGGGGAGAAAATATGCCTTAAGTGTGCCCTAGGAAGATTGAGCTCTTGCTGGGACCAGAAATGTAATCCACAGATGCTGTGCATCTCTGTGTGGCAGACAGGCGAACTTCAGTGGATCCTGTGGATCCTTTCAGCTTTGCTGAAAGATGTCAGGTTAAAAAATAAAATGTCAGGTTAAAAAATAAAAGGTTTCCAGAGGCTGATCTTGAAGTCCTGAGCAGGTATTGCTCTCCTGGAGGTCACGCTCTGCCCACCCCAACAGAGGTTTATCAGCTGAGCCAGGGGGAGCAAGAGCAGCTCTCTCCTTGTCCTGAAGCCTCCATAAGTTTCTTCTTTTGTACTTCAAAGTGAAACTTTCAAAATGTACACATTTTATTTCACATGTAAATATTGCAGAGAGAACCCAAGTATTCTTGCACCTTGGCACTCTGCTATCTCACATATGCCTCTCTGCCATTAAAAAAAGCCAAACCAAAACAAAGCAAGTTTGGTAAATTCTGAATTTTCATAGGGAGAAAGAATTTCAACAGGAAGACAAAGCTGTTTAATCCTGGTAGCAGGAAGAACCAGACCTTGGGAAATGAACTGATTTGCTTGGTGTTTATGGAGGGACTGTAATGCAGAGCCAGGAGGAGAACAGCACCCCAGCCTGCTACATATCCACAAGACTACTTTTATTTCTCAGAAAATGATCCATATGAGCCCCACAGCTATTGCAGTGTGTCTAATATGCCACAAGGTTTTTGTCAGTAATTCGTGACTTGCCAAGATCTGCCAACTGCAGAGATATCCAGGCACTGTAAAAAGGCAACAAAACAGCAATATCAGGGTTAACATCACTTCCTCAGTGGGCTGTGTTTTGTCTGGGCTCTGAAACCTAGAGATAAATATGCAAGCTTGCAATCAGCCCTGGGATTTCAGTGTTCCTGGCTGTAATGAGGAACAGAGGTTTCTTTGCTTTATTTTAATGTGATTCCTGGAAGAGGTGACGGTGGTTCCCAGAGGAGCTGAAATCTGCTTGGCCTTGGAGGACAGGGCTGTGCTGGAGCCGGTGTTTGTGCTGCAGTGGGGTGGGATGGTGAGTGTGGGATGGAAGGAGATGAACATGAAGCTGTAGGAGGTGAGTGCTGGGATCCAGGGGTGATGGCACAGCCCTGATGGCTGCACCCTGATACTGTTTCATGGCCATCCCTCTCTGGACCCAGTGTGGTTGAAGACACCTGGATGGATACCCTGGACTGGGATGAAAGGGGGTTGTCCTGTACACTAGCACACCTCATGGCCGTGCCTGAATTTCTCTAGACCACAGTTTGTGAGGTGCCTGACTGATGAAATAGGTAAATGGCTGTCCAAAAGTCCCAGTGCTTTACCAAGGCTCACTCTGTAAATCTGTACCAGAAACTGCAGGAAAAAAAATACTGACAAAGCCAGGCTGTTTGTTTTGTTATATATAAATATATATAACTTCAGTTCCACCAACTATCAAATTGGGCTGTATCCCATTTAATATCAAAGTTTCTCAACTCTGGCTGCTGGAGGAGACTCCTGATTTAGGTGGTACCACCACAGTCAAGCATTTTCCCTGTGCCTGAGTGCCTGGTAGCCTGGTCTGTCTGGCATCCTGAGGTCCATATCACCTGGAGGGAACCAGATGCTGTTGTGCCACAGTGTTTAATTACCTGAATTTACCTGGGAGCTATTCAGGCCTTGTTAGTGCTTCTGGGGAGACCCAAGGTTCCCTCAGGCTCTGCAGACAGGAGGATCAGCAGCATCAGTCAGCTGCATGGTGAGGGCATTGTGCAGTTCGGTCCTGCACCTCACTGGGTGGGTGGGGCACATGTCCCAAATAGCCAAGGGCAGAACTGGGTCTTCAGCTGGTGTGGAGCAGCAGGAAGCAGAATTCATCTTCTAGTGCTGCTTTAGGAGGTGAATACTCTCAATTGCAGCATATACACCCCTGTTTTAAGTTGTTCCAGACCATGCACAGTATAAAATAATGAGTTTCCTGCTCTCAGTGCCAGATGTTTTTGTTTCCTGGAGTGCTTCAGCAGCAGTGATTATGTTTGTTTTCCAGAATGAAATGCTGAATCAAAATAGAGCTTAGAGTAAAGAGATCCTGACGTTGTTTGGCCAGGATGACCTCAAGCTTGGCAGAGGCAAGAGAGGGAAAGGATGAAAGCTTCTGCTGTCCCTGTCTGCTGTCTTTGGGGAAAATCTGCCCGTTTGTGATGTGGGCTAAACTACATGCCATCAGCATGGCTCAGGGTGCTGTGGACACCACCTGCACTGAGCAGGTTCCCACCTCAGTGGCTGCTCCTCCTGGCACTGCTGGTGGTTGCAGGTAGGGGAATGAGGCAGTTTCATAATTGAGAGTAAATCTGTCTGTCTGAAAAGGATGCTCTTGGGTTTCCCTGGGGCTGCCTTGAGTGCACCAGCTGTCTGGACTGGGAAACTGGAGCAGGGCTGTGGTTGGTTTTTGGGCCAGAATTCTGCCTGACTGAGCTCATCCCTGCCCTGAGTGCTGCAGTGGGGCAGGAGAGGGAACCCTGGCGGTGGTGTAGAGGAGGGAGGGAGGGAGGCAGGAGGTGTAGCTGAGCAGGTGTCCTCCTCTCCTTGCCCCATCTGCTGAGGCAAGGGGCAAGGCCAGTAAATGGTGGAAACACTGGGAAAAGTTGCTTTGAGAAGAGGTGGAGCCATAAGGGTCTGGAAGAGGGACGGAGATAAGGCATATTAGGAGAGCTAGAAGGAAGTAGGAGGCTGGTCTGGGAAGTGGTGGTGGATGGGTATGGGCAGGAGCTGTCAGGAAGAAGCAGCTTAAAGAAGCCTAAAATGCCAGAGGAGTTGGGAAAAGGAGAATATGGACAGAGGGATTGTAGAGGAGCTGCAGGGGACAAGAAAAGGCTGCAGCAGCAGCATAGCTGTGATCATCAAAGCCAGTTTCTTGCTAGAGTCTGGAACTGTTTTTAATCCCAGAATCTCAGCTCTTTTCTGCCGTCTAGCTGCCAGACTTGTTGAGCATGTGTGTCTGTCTCTAGCACTGATCCACACAGCAGAGCACAGTCCTTTCCTGGGAGCTGTGTGCCCCTGTTTGTGCTCTCCTCTCTCCCTGGAGCTGTGTGCTTGAAACCACAGCCTTGCTGCTGCTGAGCCAGGACTGGGAGACTGCTCCAGTTCCAGCAGATGCACTTGCTTCCTATAATACTTTTCTTTGTTTATAAAATGTAGGAAATAGTCTTAGAGCCAGAAACCTTTTATTTGAAGGATATCACTACAAAATCAAACTCTTAAAAGTCAGGCAGTGCCAATTTTTTGTGTCTAAAATGTGTCCTTCCTGTATGTTCACAGTACAAACTTGCAGATCACACTTGCAGGTCAGCAAGGATAAATGCAGAAAAATGTTTCTTGTCCAGCCTGCCCAGCTCAGAGTTCTGGGGCTGTGAGGGAAGAATCCAGGGCCTCAGCCTGGCCCTACACCTGTTTTTACTTGCATTGACTCTGATTCTGTATTTCACTTGTGAATGGGAGGTAAAGTGGGAAAAACAAGTTCTTCAGGGAAGGGGTCCAGTGTTGCATCCTAAAGGGCTGATGACAACTTGCACATGAGGGCCATGGCAGAGAAATCCCTGTGTCCTGTGATCTGGCTGCAAAATGGCAGTGTGGAATGGAGTGCTGGAAGGAAGGCAGGGTGCTGTGCAGGGGGAGAACTGCTTAAACCTCTGCAAGGGCTGTTGTGACCATCAAACTGCAGGCTGGTTTTCATCTCCTGTCATTTAAGCCTAAGCAAATTCCCTCCTGGAGTGTTCCTTCCCCATTGAAGGACTGGGAAAAAAGATGAAGAGAGGTACAGGTTTTAGCTGTCTCTCACAAGCTGTTGGAGAAAGTGATTTTCTTCTTTCTCACCCACCTCTGCTTGTTTGTTAATTGAGAGGAGTGGGATGGGAGAGCCCATGGGGAGGCAGGATATGACTTGCTGCTGCTGCTCTTACACTTGCGGGAAAGGGCCACCCATTTGGGAGAATGAAATTGGTGGGTGTCACATTATGGAGCTGCTGAAACCAGATTGCCCAAGGAGGTGGGAGAGTCCCAATCCCTGGAAGTGTTCAAGAAACAACTGGATGTGGCACTCCGTGCTATGGTTTTGTTGACAGTGTGGTGTTTGGTCAAAGGTTGGACTCAATGGTCTTGGAGGTCTTTTCCAACCTTTATGATTCTCTGATCCTGAGCCAAGGCAAGCAGCACTCTCTCCATGTGCAGCCAGCATTTTTAAAGATGTATTTGTCTGAATCCGCTTTTGAAATCCCAGAGACATATTTCAGAAGTGCAGAAATACGTATTGAAGGGTGAAAACTGTGTTTGGAAGGAGATGGGGAGGGGAGAGAGATCAGGTCTGTCTGTGTTAGCTGCTGGGAAGCTGTTGGGGCAGCTGCGTTTCCTGAAGCTGCCACTCCTGGCCTGCAGCCCTTGGGAAATCCCAATAATCCCCTGGCACTGGGGGGAGCAGAGCACTCATGGTCCCTGCCATCTGCAGAAGTTTCAGGATGGATTGTGTGATGCCCAGCCTGAGCAGTGATTATTTCCTTGCAGCATTGCCAAGGTGGGGATGTGTTGATGAGAAGAGGTGCTGCTTCTTGGCAGAGCTCTTCCCAGTGAGCTGGGAATACAAGAGGCCGAGTTTATTTTTCTTGACACATGCTTTGCTGTGGCAGTGTCTTACTCAGCCCGTGGTGTGTGGGAACCTGCATGGGAGAGCAACATGGTAAACAACCAGCTTTTAAAGGCTGTTGCAATTAAAGGACTCATTAGCAAGCTGCCACATGGAAATTTCAAAAGTTCCCAGGTCAGCTGTGTGATCAGAGCTGAATTTGCTGCAGGACCAGCAGCTGTGGGGTGACCAGTCCATCAGGAGGATCCAGGTGTTGCAGGGCGGTGATTCAGGTGTTGGTCATCCTACCTGGTGAGCCTCAGTGCACCTCCAGGGTCTGGGGAAAAGCTGAGGTATCTCCTGACAGCAGCTGGAGGCCCCAGTGGCAGAAAAAGGGGAATGTTTAACTAACTTGTCCTGTTGATGCAGCTTTCCCAGTTACTTTGTTCCTGACTAGATTCCAGTTGTGCTTTGGGATACAGTTTGCTTTCTTGTGGAGAGGTGCAGTGCCCTTGGTGAGGAAGGCTTAAGATGACATCCTAGGGATGGCTGCTGTGTTGAGGAACGTGGTTACTATTTGTGGAGATGGTTCAAAACTTTGGGACCCTCTGGACACAAGCTGCTTGATATTCCTACTTCAACTGGCTTTTGGTTCATCCTGGTTTCTTTGTGTGTTTTGTCTTTGTGTTCCATAAAGAATATTCTCCTGCTCCTCCTTCTTTAAGATTGATGCTAAACTTGCGTCTACAGCAAATGGCAGTGCTTGAACAAAAACGTGTGAGTTTTAAGCAGATTTAGTTGGTTGTCAAACCTTGTATGGACACCCTTGTTTCAGTATCAAAGCAGCTGACTTCTGAAGCTGCCCCCATGCCCCAAAATGGGGATGTCCCCAGAGCATCCACTTTAAAAATAGCTTTAAACTGCTCTTGGTTAAAAATAGGTTTGACTTGGATCTTCTGCTTCCCTGTGTGGGCAGGGCCTCCTCAGAGCGAGTTGTGATCCCTGCTGTGGAACCATCCATGGGCATGTGAGCTGCTAGTGGTTGGGACACTTGGGAGCCCCGAGGCAGCAGGAGCAGGGAGGGCTCAGGATCTCTCTGCTGCCAATTCTGCTTTTCTTGAGGATGTTGCACAAGTGATGGGAGCTTTGACTTATAAATGCTGTCACTCTGTTACTGCTGCTTCTGCTCTGTAGCCAGTGTGGTTTGAGATCTTCTAAATCAGAGGGCTTCTGGCACATGAATTAATCATGGAAAAGATCAAAGTTGCTTTGTTAGTTTTATTTTCCTGTTTTTAATGAATAATGTATTTAAATGGTTTTTTCCCTAGTAAATCACATCTCAGTGTTTTTCTCTTTAGTAAGTGGGAAGGACTAACAGGAGGTTTTTACTGTGGAAGTTAGCTTGCCTAAGCCCAAGGAAATAGTAATGATTGTAGCAGTGAGGGGAGGAGGGAGAGGAATCAGTTTAAGGCTCTAATGAGTAAGAAGTGTTTTGGGGTTTGTTTATTTTTTTTTTTTCGCCTGTTCTTATGTAGGTCAGTGTGACAGGAGCAGGTTATGGAGCAGTTGAATGCTGGTAGGTCTGAGGTGGCAGGGAGAGGACTTCATTGTGAGGAGGGAACAGTGGGGCTGGGGTGACTTAGATTCTACTTCTGCTGCAAGACTGCATTCAGCTACAGCCAGAGGGAAGCACCTACTGGAATATGACCAGACTAATTTAATTTGACTTCTGAAACTGTGTCCTGCTGAGTAAGGGACAGATACAGGGTGGCATTCTGGTCACTGTGCCAGTCTGGGCTCTGATGGCCTCAGTTCAATGCTCAGGTTTCCCCTATCTCTCTCAAATTCCTC
This sequence comes from Vireo altiloquus, assembly GCA_013396875.1. NCBI lineage: Eukaryota > Metazoa > Chordata > Aves > Passeriformes > Vireonidae > Vireo > Vireo altiloquus. Next base: position 97,068 of record VZRF01001126.1, on the reverse strand, counting down.
TTCTAATTTTTAAATAAAACCCTTCTCTCCTGGAATCCCCTCTCTGTGCAAGCTGAGACAGTTCTTTGCCATCACTGCCCAAGCTTGGTCTCTCTGGCAAACAGATATAGCCTGAGGTTTTGCAAATAAATGCACAAACTTGCAGAGATGGAATGGTAAGGTTACTCACTACAGAAACAAGTGGAAAGGCTTTTCCATTCACGTTTTTCAGCCTTGTGCAACATGCTGTTGTGCCTTGCTTTAGAGGTGTCAACATCCGCAAGCAAATGTCTAAAAACAACTTTTCGTAAGGAAAAAAAAAACTTTTCCAAGAAAAATCATGTAAGAGCAGATGTGGAAAAGCTGCTCTGTGCATGTCTGAAAACCTCTGTGGCTATTGGGATTAAAACTCTATGCAAAATGACTTATATGGATTTCACAACTGGTCGGGAGACTTGAAGAGGCAGCAGAATACTTGCTTTAGAGGTTCTCAAGCTGCCTTCTTCCTGCTCTCTCATGTTCTCACAGAAGCTATGCAAACAGATAAAAAGCAGCTATTCCTGCCTCAGCCCCAGCACTGGGCTGTACGCTTGGCTTTGCAGCCATCTCCACTCCTCAAGATGTGGATGCTCCCAGCAGCCACACACTGGTCACTCCAGCTCTGCAGAGCTGTCCTGCTCTCCTTGGCACTGCTATAGCCAAGAGACTGAAGAAAACTGAGCCTCCCAAAAGGTGCTTTTCTGTCTTACTTACTGGTACCACCAGAGCTCTGGCATCACTGTGCAATTCGAGGAAGAAGCCTGTGGTGGGCTTTTGTAGCAATAGCTGCACACTGTCATGTTCACCAATATTGTGTGAACCTCACTGATCCTCTTCTCACTGCTGCCACACTGAAACATCATCCTTCAGCTTCAGTCCTCAAATACTGTTAATCACTGGGAGCTGAGATGAATTTATGTCCTAGATCTGGAAAGAAAACAAGGAAGATGGATCTGCCCTGCTTCAGCACTGGGACGAGAAACAGAGGCCTCACCTCCAGTGCACAGTTCTGTCTGATTTGATGCAGGGATGATTACGTGTCTGCATTTCCAAGACTGCTGATCATGCTGTTTCACACTCAGAATGGGGATAGATTCAGACCATCATTGCTCCTTCTTACTCTTTCAGACAATATTGACAGGTTGGCATCTTAAAAGATGAGCTGCCCATTCACATGGCTCTTCTGTGAAGTCCTGGAGGACAGTGTAGTGCTGCCAGCCCCAGCTGGCTCTTTCTCTGATCTTCATAGAAGACTTTATCCAGTTTCAGAGGGCAAAGCAGCAGCTGGATCAAACATAAGTCCCAGCCTGTGTTTGATGTGCCACACGTTTTCTTTGCAAGGAGCCTGTCCTGGGATGGGAATCAGAGTGCAGAGACCAGATCTTGCACAGCCTGGCTAAAGCAACAGGCGGAGCAGCTTCTGCTGAGAGAGAAACCCCACGTGGTTAACATGATCTCTGTGGAGGTGGCTGTTTTCCAGCTGGCTGATTGGTGCATCCAACTTAACTTTTGAGGGGAACTGAAGAAAAGCTTTGCAATGGGAAAGATTAGGCTTTCACTCTGCAGCACTAATAGTAGGGAAGCAGAACAGGCGGAGCAGCTACTTCTCCCTTTTCAGGGTCAGGGTCAGGGTCAGGCTGTCAGCTTCTTCTTCAATGATGTGTTGTATTTATAATATTTTAATTAGCAAGGCTTCCCATAGTTTTGACCATCCACAGGATTATGGTGATAAAACTAAAGCTTAAAAGATGCAAAACTTCAGTAAGGGATTTTTGATATAACTTGCCTGTTTTCCAGCCAGGGAAATAAACGTCTTGGTTTAGCCTCAGTTTACATTTAGGAGGTGTGAGGAAGCCCACTGTTAGGTAAATATTGAGAGAATACCTACATACTGATGGCTGGAGGGAGTGAGGAGTGAATTCATTTACTTGATCCGATTTATGTATTCTTTTCCTAAAATACTCACTACTACTCACTGTTAGGCCATGGGGTAGATGAGCGTTTAGCATGATCTGAGATTGTTTTTCAGTGCTGCAGTGCTTGCAAGAGGTGAGGCATCTCTTAATCCACTGTCTTTTTCTTTACAGTCCAGTAAGGTCAGTGGTTCAGTTCAAGGGGAGCTCACTTGCCATGCTCCTAGGGGAGGATAACATGTATACTGCTCCTGGTACCGATAAAAAAAAGGCTTAATTAAGTTTTTACCTATTAACATTATTGATTTAAGGCTTTTTATGTTGGTTTTTTAAATATCTTTATTTCCTTCAAATTAAAATGCCACTGGTGCCTATGGTGAGTGTAACACTAGAAATTGTCATGTGTGAGGAGGTACCTGGCTGACCTTCGCTGTGCTGGTGTTGCACCAGGGGTCGATAGCACGACAGTGAGATTGATTTCCAATAGATGAGACCTGGCAAGCTTTAACTACTCCAGTCAGATAGTTCCAAGCACACCACTTCATCCTGCAGCTCTTCCTCTTGTTTCCCTGCTGTAGTTATGCCACCACTGTAAGGATTTACCTGACATAACCCCCTGGAATACAGACTGGGGCAGGGGGGAAAGGAGGGATCTCTGCCCAGGAAGAGCAGGATCAGGTAGGCTCAGGGGGCAGGTGGGGTGGTGTTAGAGGCTGCCGAGTGGGTGAGGATGTGCTGGTGCTTGCACGTGTCCTCAGATGACTTGGTGGGTTATTTATTCTCCTCTCCCGCTGCATCTATAATTGCCACTGCCATGAACACGTGTTGGGTGGGAGTGGAGCGGAGGAGAGGGGAAGAGGCCTTTTAGTGCAGAACTTTGTAGTTAAGTTTTGCACATAGGCAGACACAGTAAATACCCCATAGTTACAGATGTCCGAGCTTAACCACGGATGTGGAAACTCCCTTCACTGAGCAATTATTTGTCTGCTTTTATAGCAGTGTTTAGACATTTGAACTGTTCATGGTGGTTGTTGTTTTACCAGAGATTAGAGGCTTTTAAAAGTCTGGGTCTCTTTAACGGTCTAGAATGGCTTTGTATTGTAAAAACCTCTCTGTGGCCAGAAGGAAAGTATATGTGCTATGGTAAACTGGCCAGAATGCAAAACATGAGCTGGGAAAATGTCTCTGGTGGCTTTATATCCTCTGATACCAAAGATGAGGGGCACGAGAGGCTGCTGCATTGGCCACCCTGTCACAGAATCACAGAATGGTTTGGATTGGAAGGGACCTTAAAGATCACCTCATCCAACCCCTTGCCATGGGCAGGGACACCTTCCACTAGACCAGGTTGCTCCAAACCCCATCCAGTGTGGCCTCAAACGCTTCCAGGGATGGGGCAGTGACAGCTTTTCTGGGCAAGCTGTGCCAGGGCCTCACCACCCTGACAGGGAAGAATTTCTTCCTAATAACTCATCTAAAGCTCTGCTCTTTCAGTTTGTATCTATTTTCCCCCTTGTCCTGTTGCTACACACCCTTGTAAACAGTTCCTCTTCAATTTTCTGGTAGGCTCCCTTCAAGTACTGAAAGGCTTCAATGAGGTCACCCCAAACCCTCCTCTTCTCCAGGCTGCACAATCCCAATTCTCTCAGTCTTTCCATTAGCAGACTTCACTGCTGTGTTGATGGATGATTTCTGCCCACAGCCTCTCCCCTAGTGGCACTGGGACATGTTGAACAGATGTCATGGGTGTGAGCTGAAGAACTGCTGTCCTGGTGGTTGGGAGGAAGGAGGTTTTGGTAGACATGTGTTCCACCATTTCAAAATCACTTGCAGCTCGTTGGAGGGCTGAACTTGCCAGCTCCATAGTGGGGTGTGTGGAATGCATGATGAGCACCCAAGCCCTGAGACAGGGATTTATTCTGTGGGATGTGATTGTATATGTAGATCCACTAGATCACATGGTGGATGGTCTCTGGCAGCTCCAGCTGGGCTCAAGGTATGGCTGAGGTTGTGCTGGGATCTCCCTCTCCTTTTCACTTGAGTGAGCACCAGGAAATGGGAAGAATAGTGCCCAAAGGAGTTGATGGTTTATGGGAAGTAATCCAGGCCTTCCTGAAGCCTGCTTAGTAACAATCAGATTTGTTATAACGGGAGGTGAACATAAGCATGGATGAGGATCCCCTGAAGGATGTGCAGTATCAGTGGAATGTTAGCTGAGTAGTGTGAGAAAATGTGAAATTTGAGGAGTGTTTTAAATATGAGCTAGCTTTTAGTAAAAGAAAAAAACAACTTGTGGCATGTGCTTTAATGACAGGTGGGTCTGCAGTGTATAACTGTTGTGCTGTGTGATGTTGGTGTCTGGAGAACGGGGGATGGAGGCCAAGTACAGCTCAGGGAAGAAGGCTTCAGGTTGGCTCTGGATGTGATCCACCAGTGCAGGCAGCATGGAGACTTCCTCTGTTGCCCAAAAAGAAGTAAATGCCTGTAATTTTTGGGGTTTTGTGTACTGTTTCAAGATTGCAGTCTGTCTGAAGCTGGGCAAACCACAGGGATGCACAGCAGTGTCCCGTGGGTGGCTTTGCAGGCTGTCGTCAAGTGTCCCCTATTCCTGGTGCCAAGGATTGGTTTCCTCTTGCCATGTGTAGTCTGCACTGCATGGGAGAGCAGCAGGGAGGTGATTACCCCGTGCTGGTCCTTGACGGGAACCATAACACAACCAGAAGCTGCAGGAGCTAAATTTGGAGCATATTCTTTTAAACTCGGCTAAATGGGGTCTTTAAAGGGCATCAGCTGTTGGGCTTCTAATGGAGCAGCTGGCATGGAGCAAGCTGGTAACTGGATTGCTTCTTTAGGTGATTTACTTATGTGCTCACCACCCACTCAAACCCTGCTCTTCCCTTTCCATAGCTCAGAAATTCTCGTCTATGTGCTGAACACCAGTACAGGACACTTTGCCAGTTGAGGTGTTTCGCCCTGATCCAGGAAAAACTCTTAATTGTTTGCTTAAACCTAGATCAAAGAGATCTCTCTTGGATGTGATGTTGGGCATGCTCTGTAATACTATAAGGAATTCTTTTTTATTCTCACGTGAAGTTGCAGGAGGCTCAACGAAGCAACTGGCTCTTGATTATCCTTTTTGAGGACCTTTTGGTTGACCTCATGAGCTTCTTCTCAGCCTTGTTTCCTGTGGTAGATAACAAGGCAGCTGAACTTGTGCAATGGTGGTTGAACATTTGAAAGGAATATTAAACCTCCGCAAATCAGATCTCGCTTCTGGAGATCAAAATGACATCTTGTGTGTGGGAAAGAGGTGAATTATCTCCCAGCTGCAGAGTTCCTCCATCTTGCTGCCATGTGTTTCTGGTTGCCCACTGACAGAGGCAGGATGCCGAACTAGATGGACCAATGTTCTGATTCAGTGTGGCAATTCCTGTGGTCCCCTGAGTCCTGTTGACCTCTGTGGGAATTAAACACATGTTTAAACCCTTCCCTGCCAAGGCAGGCTCTTCTGCACCAGTCTCTGCCCAGCTGCTTGGAGCTCTGCACTGAAGAGAGTAGGTTTCTGTTAAGCACTTGGATCAGCCTTACCACATCCTTTTTCCTGTTGTGTGTAAATGGGAAAACCCTAGTTTATAGCATGCACTTCCATTTAAAAAAATAAATGCCAGCTGTCCTAAAGTCAAGCCGTGCTCCGTGTCACAGTGATGCCATGGGGTCAGAGGTTTCCATCAGTGCCTGTGGAAGGGACACGTGCACGAATGGCTGGGAGAACACAACAGAAAGAAACCCCTTCAGTTTTATGGCTGGCTTTGCTTCTAAACCTGTAGCAAGAGTACCAAGAGGAATACATCCCGTGGCTCACAACCCCTTGAAGTGACTGGGCTTGGTACTGATAGGATGGTTTCCCTTATCTCCACTCCTACATAGAGGACTGGGAAATACGCTTGTGATGTGGGATTCCTACATTTCAGGCCTTGATCAGGTTGACAGCTTTTCCTCTGTTTCCACCATTCCCCTCCCCCCTTTGCTGTGGTTAATCAGCAAAGCCAGTTGAAAGCAGGGAATTGCTCTGCCCTCTTTTTGTGGGAAGATAAGGGGGATGGTGACAGCTGTGTTTGGGTCCAGCTGCCGATCCACTGCTCTGGGAGTTCACAGACTGCCCACCCTTTCCTGTGGCATTATATGCATGCAGAGAGTTTGGCAAGAGCTGGCTTTGGTCTTACATCCCGTCTACCCTCAAAACAAGAGTCCTGAATACAGAACATTGGTGCACAATCACTTTTGGCAGACTCCACTGCGTCCCCCCCCACCAAATGCCCTTGTTTTCAGGGCCTTTACTTTGCAAAGTAACTAACTTGAAAACTGAAAATTTCATTTCTTTCTTCTGAGGCAAGTGTGCCCCAGATGAGGCTTTGATCTGGGAAAGGTCAGCTGAGTCAGACCAGGTTTGTGTGAGGATCCCAGGGACCAGCTGGCTGGGATATGCAATTTGGATGGCTGCTGCCAAATGGGAATGGCTCTCTTCATCTAAAGCTCAGTTCTGCCTTTTGAGAGACGCTTGTTTGTCCAAGTTGAGTTTTACTAGAAAATTGTTATATGGCTGAACTAAACTCAGTAGAAAGATTAAATTATATTGATAGGTAATTAAATTGTGATATTAAATTGCACCAGAGGAGGTTTAGACTGGGCATTAGGAAGCATTTTTTAACAAGATGTGATTCAGACTTTGGAACAGGCTTCCTAGACAGGTGGTCAGTGCCTACAGCATGTCATGTTTAAGAAATATTTGAACAATGCTCTTAAAATACATTAATTTTGGTCCATTCTGAAGTGGTCAGACAGTTGAATTAGATGGTTATTTTAGGTCCCTTTCAACTAAAATAGTCTACTCTGCTCTAAAATTAAATTAAATTTTGGGACAATTCAGCCAGCAGTTCCTGGGTCCCTGCTTTCCAGAACTATCAAGTATTATCTAACCTTTGGAAAATGAACCCTTTAAAGAAAGCTGAATGTGGCACATATCAAAAAACTAACCATCATTGAAAAAGTAGCCTATATTTTTTTTTAACCAATACAGGAAGCATTGGAAGTGTGTGAAAATGCTGCCAATCATGATAAAGAAATGTAGCATGAGAATACCAAAGGTGGATGAACACTGTTCACAAAGCAAGGCCCTGCTTCCACTCAGCAAGTGTGGTGCTGGTCAGTTGGTTATACGTAGTTGTGTTTTCAGGAGTTATTGTCCAAAAAGCTGTGAGTTACAACAACTCATTAGCCTTGAGCTTCTGGTCTTATTTACAGCTTGTGAGTTAATAGCTTAGTGGCATTTGTCAACATGGGAAGATGTGAGAGGAAGTGGAAGATTTTTCTAGATGAAAAATGTAATTTCGAGCTAAAGGGGACATTGCAATTAAGTTCTGTACCTGTCCCAGATCCCATCCTTGTTCTACAACACAGTCCCTGACTTTTAAACCAGGGATGTAATTGTGACTTTTGAAAGCCTTTTATTGTAGAATCATAGAATGGTTTGTATTGGAAGGGACCTTAAATATCATCTAATTCCACCCTCCTGCCACAGGCAGGGTCACCTTCCACTAGACCAGGTTGCTCCAAGCCTTGTCCAACCTGGCCTGGAACACTTCCAGAGATGGGGCAGCCACAGATTCTCTGGTCAGCCTGTGCCAAGGCCTCACCACCCTCACAGTCACTAATTTCTTCAAAATATGCAATCTAAACCTACTGTCTTTCAGTGTAAAGCCATTCCCCCTTGTCCTGTCACTCCATGGCCTTGTCAAAAATCCCTCTCAAGCTCTCTTTTAGGCTTCTTCAGGCACTGAAGAAGCCCAGAGCCTTCTCTTCTCCTGAAGAGAAGCTGAACAATCCCAGCTCTCCCAGCCTGTCTCCACAGCAGAGGGACTCCAGCCCTGGCATCATCTCCACGGCCATCTCTGGGCTTGCTTCAGCAGGTCCACGTCCTCCTTGGGTTGGGGGCCCAAACTGAACTTCATAGCAAAACCAGGAGTAATAACTGCGTGTGATGATCCTAATGTTTTGTTGTCCTTTTTTCTCCTTCTCCCCCCTGCCCAGGGACTCTGCAGAGGGACCGGATCTTTAAGAACCTCACTCGGAAGCGGCAGCGGGCGATGCGAAGGCGAGTGCACCAGGTGAACGGGCACAAGTTCATGGCCACCTACCTGCGACAGCCCACCTACTGCTCTCACTGCAGGGAGTTCATCTGGTAAGAACAGCTCAAACACCCTGTCGTGGAGCTTCCCAGTCCTTTTTGTTCTGGGGACGAGGCACCCCCAATCCCCAGTCAGTCACTTAGGACTTTACCCAGGGCCTCTGATGTGATGCCCCTTGGCCATCAGGTTTGGCAGGGTATATTTAGGCTGCTGACTGGAGTCTGCTGCAGAGAGGCCAGAGGTGGTGTATCTTGGGTGCTGGAAGCAAACTGGGTTGGTTTGGGGATGGGGCAGTGTCCCTCCCTTGTAACCACAGATGTTATTTCAAGGGAGAAAAAAGTAAGGAGGCAACCTGAGGAAAGACCCCACTCACTGGAGTGGAGCGTTGGGATTACACTGAGAAAAAAACAGTTGCTTGAAAGTTCAGAGAAAATTCCTGAGAACAGAAAAGCCATCAGAGGGGTGTGAGGTGATGCACGTGGAGGAGTGGGCAGAGCAGGGAGAAAAACGTAGATATGTCTCAAAAGAACATGGAGTGGGAGAGATAATAACAGGGTGTGGGCTGCTGGTATCAGTCTAATATGTGTGGTGTGTGTTGTAATGGAGTTGAGGTATTTGAGAAACGAGAGTGAGGGGTAATGTGAGGAATACAGGCATATTGACAGCCTGCCCTGTGAGCCATGGCCTGTGCAGTGCTTTCCTGTGCCCTCACACCACTGTGCTGGATTGCACCACTACTGCTGGGCAGCTCTGCCATGGGATTTGATAATTTGGGAACCTTCTGCATTTTGGCTCTGTCTCCTGTAAACAATCTGAAAGATGACCGTGTTTCTGCTGTTAAATTGTGTCTGTGTTTTCTCTTGGCCAGGGGCGTGTTTGGGAAGCAGGGATACCAGTGCCAAGGTAAGGTGCTTCTTTCCTGCATGGTGTTTGTGTGGGATGTGCTGTTTTGGGAGCGGTTTCCCATGCTGCTGGGACATCCTACAGCTGTGAGCTGCTCTGGAGTCACCACTCCTCTCCCTCCCCAGGCAGCCAGACCTGTGTTTTTGAGCCTCTGTCAGGTTTGCGTGGCTGCAGGAGCAGCCATTGACATTCCTGCCAAACACCTGCTTGTCTGGTTGCTGTTTCATCCTGTGCAAGTCCACCAAGTTGCTGGCTACATGCAACACCCAGCTAGGCTGGAGGCACCCAGGGTCCTTTCAGGACAGTGCCCAGCTGGTATTGGGACACAAAGTACCCTGCTGGAATGTCCACCCTCTCTCCCTTTCTCTCCCTATGAAGTTCAGCAAAGTAGAATTAGGGAGCTTGTGACTTCGTGGGCTGGCGCAGCACTTCTACCTGAATGCATGGTTTGGCTGACTGGCTGTAGAGATGTATGTGGTGCTTGTTTGCATTTAATTGTTGTTCTGGCTTTCCCTTTTTTTTGCCTTTCCCTGTTTTCCGAGAATTAGCTGCTTCACGGTCATTCAGTGTAGCCTAACACAGCCTGTTCCTGTGCAGTGCAGTAGGGCACTGGTGTCCTCCTGTGAAAGGAAGCTGCATGTAAACAAAACAGATATTGCCATGTGAAACACTCTTCACTGGATAATTACTTCCAACAGCATTTTTTGGGTAGTTAGAGAAACTACACTATTGTTTCTGTGGCCATCACCCATATTTGATGGTCGCAGCTGTTTTCTAGGCTGTGTGAATGATCCAGTGCAGAATTTCTGTTGCAGTAGGTTGAGGATACGTCTCCAGATCTGTTGTTAATTCCAAGCCACCAATTTTTCACATCTTTATGTGTGCTGATGATGCAGCTGAGCCTTAAGGAACCCAGCTGGTGGGTTGATGTGTTCTGAGTCTTCCAAGGACTCTTTTCAGTGTGCCTCTTTTATTTCCTAGTGTGCACCTGTGTTGTACACAAGCGCTGCCATCACCTCATTGTCACAGCTTGCACGTGCCAAAACAATACTAACAAGAACGATCTCAAGGTAAAGTCACATTGGTTATTTTGGGTCATCATGCTTTGTCTGGGGTTGGCTGGGTTGCCGAGGTTGTGCTGTAGCAGAATTTACTCTATGTTGTCTTTATTCATGGGTTTTAAAGTGAGAAAAAAGTGACAGGGACCAGTATCATCTGGTTGTTCTTCTGTCGATGCTATTGACTGTTTGGAATAGCACAGGGTATAGGAAGTCAGGATATCTTATTGGAAGACATCAAAAAGTAGCAAATCCACTGCTTTCCTTGGTAATTTTCTTGCATGATTAACTGTGGTGCAATCAAAACTTGGTGCCTGGTGCCTAATGTGGATTTCTCTGGCTAACCACTGGTCTTTGTTTTGCCTCCTTTTTTTTTTTCTGATAGTCTGAAGGGCCCATTTAGTTGTTGCTCCACACCTTTGCTCTGTGAAATACATTGTAATAAAGAACCCTTGCATAACTTGTGTTTCTGAGGATTTTCTTTCTTGCTAGTTTTGGCTGTGTTTGATGAGAGTAACATCCCCGCCTAACACTGCCCTGTGCATTTCTGGAACTGGAAATGATTCAATAAGTGTTTGAGGAAAAAATCAAATCAAATCTATTTATTCACGAGGCTGCTCTGTGTTTTGTGGCATGCAGTTGCCTTTGTTTGTTATTTCTTGCCTCCAAAGTGATGAACTGAACTCCTTAAAATGACCCCTTGACAGACCAGATGAAAATAAGTTAAGAAGCCTAAGGGTAAAGTGCAAGTTAATAGGGAATGTCCTCACCCCTCCCTAGGGATTATGAAGGCTTTATAACACATTTAAACTACTTTAAAAGAAGGCAAAGTGAGGAGGCACCACTCTCCTTAAACTTCTTGTTCCAGTCACACCCCTGAATTTTCTTTAATGGAGTTGTGAGTTCTGCCTCAGCTTTCCAGGATCTGCATGTTGAGAAACAAAGTCAAAATTGATGAATTTGCTAAATGGGGACTGGTTTCTTCAGCCATTGGAACATTTTTTTAAAGGTGTCCTTGGGATCTGAATGATTTAGACTTGGAAAAGATCAAGGTTAAAAAGGGGATGAGCAGAAGTGATAGAGTGAAATGTGTGCCTGAAAGGCTGTTAATTACAAGGAAGAGGAATGAGAATTTTAGGAGGAGATGTAAAAGCAATTCTGTATTAAAATTAATAAAATCAATAGTTTGACCTGAAGTTACATGTTTTTGCACATAGTATGCAAGTCAAACATTTCAAAATTGTGTGATTAAAAAATGCTGTAGCTCACACTGCAGTGGGATTGGTTTGTTTTGGGGTAATCTAATTCTAACTTGTCTTTTGTTAAAAAATTGGCTGGGCAGCCCTTATTTTAAAATCTGCTTTCCCAGGTGATCTAGCCTGGCCAGCAAGGAGAGCAGGGCTGGCTCACAGCAGGTGAGGCTGTTAATTCAGTATTCACCTGTAGTAAACCTCAGTGAGGTGATGGATCAGGACATTTTATGACTTGAAATTATTTTCTTAGGTTTGCACTTAAAATGCCTGTATGTAAATGAGCACCAGCTTATGTATATGTGTTTGAAACCATATTTTAAACCTGTGCTTTCCTTTTGGTGCCTCAGGTGACTGAACAGAGATTTGGGATCAACATTCCTCATAAATTCAGCGTCCACAACTACAAAGTCCCGACGTTCTGTGACCACTGCGGGTCCTTGCTCTGGGGGATCATGCGACAGGGTCTGCAGTGTAAAAGTGAGCAGCTTCTCACTGTTGCCTTCTCACAAAATACATTTATTTTTAGACTCTTGATGCACGGTGTGGACTTGATTTGTGCAACCTTCAGGAAGCTGAGTGGTGAATATTCATCTTTGTAAGAGTTAAAATAAAAGGCTGATCTCCTTTTTAATCTCTGGCTGCCAGAAGGACTCTACTTTGCACTCTCAGCACAGCTTTGTTTAACTTGCATTATTAAAAGTATTCTGTTTCCTGCATTTGTATTTTCGCTCTACCTGAAGGTTTTTCCTCAGCTAATGAGATAAGGCAGTGAAAAGGCATCTGAGAGGGGAAAAAAAGGTCATTGCTTTAGGCTGACTACCCTGCCTGTTAATTGATGACTAAGCATGTCCTGGTGTTAGGTTTTTGTTTCAGTGATCCAGACTGTAAAATTCTTGCCTTCACCTCCCACAAGAGGGTGTGTGCATGCCCATGAGTTAGAGCAAGAACGATTTTTGTTTCCCACGGAACACTGTCTTTAAAATGAGATACATGAAAATGCAGGGGATGTCTGTTGTGAATTCTGTGGCATTATAAAAACTAATTGTATTTACAGGCATAGCTGCAATGTTAGTTATGTACCTCAAAAATACATGCTTATGAAGAAACATTAGGCAATGTGGCATTCTGCTTGAAGAGTTTGGGATCTATTCCTGCTTTTCAGGAGTTTATTCCCTTGTAAGAGTCCTAATTTTGCTTTTCCTTAGATCAGTGGCAAAGATCCCTCTAGGTTAAAGATATGGAGTAGATCCAGATGGGTGTATTTCCTGAAGTGGGATTACTAAATTGTTTCTCAGCAACAAACCCCTTCAAGTTAGTTTAATTGTTCCTTTGCTTTTACTTTCCATCTCCCCTGTCAGTCTGTAAAATGAACGTCCACATCCGATGCCAAGCAAATGTTGCTCCAAACTGTGGGGTGAACTCAGCAGAGCTTGCAAAAACCTTGGCCTGCATGGGTCTGCAACCAGGAAGCATTTCCCCAAATTCGGTGAGTCTTTTTATCTTTTTCCTTCTCTATTTAAAACGTTTACAGCTGAGTCTTTGTATGGGGGCAGGAGAGGGCAGAGGCTTCCTGTAGGACAGATGGTGTTGGGTGGTAGGAATAGGTCTGTGGCTTGAGGCAAAGGCCTTACCTGGAAAATGGATATCTGACATCCAGGCTTTCATCTATAGCTGACATCTATAGGTGATGCTTGTGTTGCACAGTGCTGTGACTCTTCAACACTCTTTCATCTGCTTGCTTGTCACAAATGAGAGCAGAATAAGACCCCCTGACTAATTAGTGATCAATATAATTCATGCCATGCATTTTTTAATTTAGCTGCAAGCACAAATGCTGTCTGCGTACACGGCTTGTGATAGAGCAGAAGAGCTCGAGAAGAAGGCTGGTCCTCTTCCCAGCTTTGTCACTTTTTCTGTGTGATTTCAGGGAAACCATTTCACTCTTCACTACATCCCTGGCCAAAAATCTGTGGTCCCTGTCAACGCATCAAAAAGAAAATAGTAAAACCCAGAACATAATTTCCAGATACGCTAAATATTCTCATACAATCTGCTAGCTACATTGATCAACCACATCATGCTGTATCAGCCTAGCAGGCTCATTAGGCTGTGCTGCCCCTTTTGATTTCAGTTGGTTCTCAGCAAACTCTCATCTTTGCTCTTCCCTCTATAGCAGTTCAGGGGGACAGTTATCTTGGGAGTTACAGGTAAATCCCATACTCCCTTCCCCATTCTGCAGAAATCAGCACTTGTTAACATTTTTTGTTTGCATCATCTGCACATCTAAAGGAGATGAAAACAGAAAAAAAAAACCCAAAACTGTGCTCAGTGTTTAATGATCTCTTCTTGTTACTCAACAAAAACAGGGTCTAGGAAAGTGCTCAGACTGTGCTGTAAGAACAGCTCTGAATGGCTTTGAGCTGAATGAATGTGGATTTAGATAATATATTAGGAAGAAATCGTTTACTTTGGGGCTGGTGAGGCCTTGCCACTGGTTGTCCAGAGAAGCTGTGGGTGCCCCATCTGTGGAGTGTTTGAGGTCAGGTTGGATGGGCTTTTGAGCAACCTGATCTAGTGGAAGGTGTTGCTGCCCATGGTAGGGATTGGGAACTAAAGGATCTTGAAGGTTCATTGCAACACAAACCATTCTGTGCCTCCGTGGCTGCTCTTGGTTCTTTGCTCATGGTAACAAGTCTTCTGTGCAGGAGGAACTTTGCTGTACACCAAAGTAGTCACAAGATGGAGCTCACGAAGTCCGTGTGACTTTGTTCAGACCAGTAAATGGAATAGAAGTGCTCGTTTGTATGCACATGCATACCTGGAGAGCTGTGAGCAGAGGGCACTGGAGGTTGGCTTGATCTTTGTGTACTTCAAAATTACGAGCTCTGGAAATGTGTGCTAATACTGGTACAGCTCCTGAATATTCAGCACCTCACTGCTGGCATGGCAATGAACAGCTTTCCATTGAATTTGGAGCAGTGGAGTAAGCCAGCAGCCCAGATGTGGGAAAGAAATGTGTTTTGAAGTTGGGCTCCCGTTGAACTGGGCTTTGAGTAAGAGTCTTAAAATCAGGTAGAAAACGTAAGAAATTCAGATGAGATCTGCTAGGGTTCTAAATCTCACCAGAATATTTTACCTATTGCAGAAATTAAGTGGTCCTCCTTACTTTGCTGGTAGATAGAAGACTTATATTTCCCCACTAATTTTCTTTTTTTTTCATGGGGAGTGAGGGTGGAGAGTCAACCTTGACTCTTGGGAGTGGTCCTGTGCAGGGTCTGGAGTTGGACTTTATGATCCTTGTGGCTCCCTTTCAACTCAGCATATTCTGTGATTCTCTCATCTGCTGGGCAGTGGGTTTACAGCCTGAAATGCTCAGGTCAGGAGCTGGTGTTGACATGCCAGCACAGCCCTGAGCAGTGCCGAGTTTGGCTGGTCACACATGGCAGCTGTGTGGTGCTACCAGCACACTTTCTGTCCCAGTAGTCATCAAGTGCTCCTGGACAGGCCCCAAATGCCCTGGTTGGTGGGTTGACCACCTGTGAGCACCTCAGGCAGAAGTACAATTCCTATGCAGACTGACACTTCTTTGCTTTCTTCCACAGAAACTGGTTTCAAGATCTTCATTGAAACATCAGGGGAAAGGCAGCCTGAAGGACAGCAACAACATTAGTGAAAGTTCAGCAAGCAAACTTGGGATCAAAGACTTAACCTTCCTTCGTGTATTGGGAAAGGGAAGCTTTGGAAAGGTGAGAGTTACTCGTGGCTATTTTGTGAGAAACCACATTCCTTATTTAAGAAGCCACAAGTTATTTCATAACATGGCACACAGGCTGTCCAGTGGTACTCCAGTATTAAGTGGTACTTGCTTTGTGCAACAAAGTTGGTTACAGAGAGCAGGGAGAAAAGGGAAGAGAAAGGAAGCTGGCAGCAAAGTGAAGAATTGGATATCACAAAAAAGAAGTTAGCACCTGAAGGAACAGCTGCATGCCAGGGCCCATACCAGGAGCTGCAGGCGGGTGCGTTAACACTCTTTCGGGCAGCATTTCTTGAAGCATGTAAAGACTTCTCCTTTAAAGGCAACAAGGCAGTGGTTTCAAATGTGGTGAGATGGTGCTTTGCCACGAAGCTAACGTGAAAGAGTATGTTTGAGTTTTATATCTGAGGAGGGAGGTGGGACAAATGGCCCTGGTCAGGCAGTTTGTGCTGGCACAGTGGGTGATGTTCAACCAGCCAGGAGCAGCATGTGTGGGTATTTCTGTCCCAAGCAGCCTGCTGCAGGCAGTAGTGTGTGTCATTGATCATACACTGATGCCCATGCTCACAGGGTGACTCACTTTGGTCCACAAGCGTGGTCATGAGATAACTGACCTTTCCAGCCTGGGAAGGTGCGAGAGGCTCTGTCCTGCTCAGAGGGCTCAGCCCTTGCCATTCACACTCGCTTTTGGTTTAGGTGATGCTTGCCAAGATGAAAGAGAGTGGGCAGCTCTATGCCGTGAAGGTGCTGAAGAAGGACGTCATTCTGCAGGATGATGATGTTGAATGCACCATGACCGAGAAACGCATCCTCTCCTTAGCAAGGAACCACCCTTTCCTCACCAAGCTCTACTGTTGCTTCCAGACTCCTGTAAGTACAGCCCAGGCAGAGGCCAGCCTTCCTCCTGACACTGGCTGGCATGAGGAACCCTGCTGTGTATTTGGCCCTTGGCCTGTTATAGATGTCCACTTCAGACCCAGGAGAAACCTCTCTGCTCAAGGATGAACAGAGCACTCTGCTATATTCCACCCCTAGCATCTGCTGGGCATTTGGCAAACAAAACCCTGGCTTTTCCTGAGCTCCCTGACAAATTGGTAAGGCACAAAGCCTTTCTTTGTGTCTTCCCTAGAAACGTCTCTGCACCATTGAACGTTTCCAAGTGCAAATGTCCACGCACCTGCAGTGTCCTCTGATTGCTCTGGGATCTCAGGCTCTGCTCTGTTGCTGCCTGAATTTTTAACTGGACTGTATTTGCATTGAATTTTCTGCAAACTTAAAGATTTGTACTTGGAACCAGAGGTAGCCTCCAGTCTCTGCCAGCCTTTGTAGACTACACAGAAATAAATGAAAGATCCTTCTGGGGTTCCTGGAAAGGGTCTGCCTGACATGGGTGGACACTGAGTCAGATCCATGCATAGTTGGATTTCTTGGAGTGTAGGGAAGATAAATGTCAGCATTGCTGTCACTTGTGCCCTGTGTACCTCAGTGCAGGACAGCACATGGGCTGAGTGCCTGGCTGGGAGCTTCATTTGGTGTGAGCTGGTGGCTGGAAGCCTCTTGCTGGTGTGGGTGGCATAGGGAGGAGTGGCTGAGATGGAGGCAGTGGCCACAAGGTGAATTTGGGAGTCCCTCAGCTAAGCTGTTATTAGGACCAAAGCATTTTCTGCAGTGTAGCACTTCAAAACTGCCTAGGCTCCTTTCCAGTTGCATTTTATTCTTTGCTAAAGGGCAGTAGAACTTGTTTTCCTCTTACAAGAAGCAGGAGAAACTTGCCCTTTTAATTGCAGCTCTGCTCCTCCTACATAAACCCAAAATACTTTAAAAAAACCAACAAAAAAAGAGCAGACAAATGTATTCAGCTACCCACCCATTTCTCTTTCCACTGAGGTGATGCAACAGCCAGCTATGGAGGTGAAGAACTGTGCTCATTTAGGGTGGAGCCCTTGGGTAGACTCACCTAATTGAAATGGAATGGTTTATGTTGGGTTTTATTTAATACACAGCTCACATGGTTCACAGAGCAGCTGTGCTGTATAGCAGAAATGAAACTTAAAGCTCTCTGTTGCCAGTAGTAACCACGGAAACTTCTATTTCATGATACTTCAACTTGTAATGGCTTTCCCGAAGTATCAGAAATGTTTAGGATTGATGTGTTTGAGGTCAAATGTGGGTTTTGCCACTTGTTGCTATGGCTTCACTGACAGAATTTGCAGTGTAGATGTGAAAACAGCAAGTGTGCTCCTGAGCTGTGCAGAGTGTTTCCCATGAACTTAGGGAAGGTTCAAGGTCACTGTGTGAGCACAGTTTGTCATGTTCAAAAGAATTTAACGCAATCTGCTGTGGGTGCAGGCAGAGTCTTCTGGGCTGGTGAAGTAACTGCAGGGTCTTTTGCAAAGAGGAAGAAAAGGGGAGAACTCAGCCTGTTTAGACTAGCAGATTGAAGGCAAAAAGAGGATCTGATTGGTGTCTGCAGATGTCAAACACTGAGGAGGGAAACGAAGCCGTCAAGATGCTGGCTAAGATTAAAAGAGTCTAGACTGGCCATGGGTACAGTTAGACTGGAAATTAAAAGGAGGTTGCTAAACAGTAGAGCAGCCTGAAACAGGAATTTCTGGACCAGCTTGTCATCAGAGGAGCAGAGGTAAGAACCCCTCAGCCCTTGGTGCCCTGAACACAGAGCTGGTCAGTCCTTGAAGTGGTGCCAAGGGAGTGGTGCTTGTATAGCAGGACCCTGCTGTTTCCAGTCCTTCCTGGGTTCCTCTTTTACTTGAATCCCACTTTGTTTCATTGTCTGGATTGTCTGTAACAGAAAACCACTTCCCCTCTGATAATAAACAACACCAAAAAGGGAAGTGTTTGCAAAAAAACCGTAGATGGTTCATGATGTCTTTTGCCCATGGTCTGAACTCAGTGACACCGACTTCAATCCAGAATAACCAGATTTAAATTGCTTATAAAAGCACAATTAAACCCCTCTGCTATAGTAGAGAAGCGATTGCAACACCAGGGTATTCACTGGACACAGTCTTTCCACGAGGTCTTAACCAGGCTGATACAAACCTGGGGTTTCTGTTTATTCTTTGTATGGCATGGGGATATCCCCTCCATTAACAATACCTTGGCAGGAAAAGATATATATAGATATATATATATAAACCTTTATGTTTATATATATATAAAGAGCAATCACTTCTTCAAAATGTCACATATTTAAAAATGTATGGACTGGGGGCATGGTAGCACAAATTCCCAGTTTGCAATTAATGGAAACAACAGAATATGTATCACAGTTACAGCCCACACTCTTAAAATGTGGTATTAATGGTTCATGTTATAAAAAACAAAACACAGCTCCCGTCTGCCGGGGAGATCCTGGATACATAATGACCTACCAGGCCTACCTCTAGTAATTTTTCAAGAACTAGATATTTTGAGGCTTCTTACCGTTTGTCAGGGCCAAGTCAGAGCCTGATCCCATAGATCAGGACAAGCTGGGACTTACTGGCAGAGCAGTAGCCCAGCTGGAAGGCAGACAGAGCTTATGGTAGGTGCCAGGTTCAGTATGAGCCAGCAGTGAAGCCCCATGGAATGTGAGCTGAATTATGGACTGGGCTGCTTCAGGAGCTTGGGAGAGTCATTATCATTTCTGCCTGGCACTGCCGAGGCTGCACCTAGAACAGGGGTGTCCAGTTACGGCCTCCCCTTTCCCAGTTCAAGAGGAAATTGTGGAAACTCAAAAGAAAGGCTCTTGGAAACACCTGAGATGCTGCTGCAGTTCGAGGACAGAGCGCTCATAGGGTCGGAGGATTTGGCTGGATCCAGAGCCATTTGAATTCTGGTTCTTTTAAAATATCCCACCCAAACCAGCAAACTCTTCTCCTGGCTTAAGCAGGGTTGACTTTAACAGCCTGGGATATGTCTGTGCTGCACGGTGTGATGTCGTGTGGTGCCAGGAATGCAGCACTGTTTCAGGGATGCCCCATCCCTGGAAGTGTTCAAGGCCAGGCTGGATGAAGCTCTCAGCAACCTGGTATAGTGAGAGGTGTCCCTGTACAGGAGAGCAGGGTTGTAACTAGATGGTCTTTAGCATCCCTTCCAACCCAAACCATTCTGTGATTCTATGATAAGCTGAGCAGGCACAAGTACCCAAAACAGCAAAGCATTACCTGAGTTCACCTATACTGCTGCCACTTCTGCTTGCCTATTTTAGAGCTGGCTGAGGTTTTTCTGAGCTTACATTAGCCACTGATGGTTTTCAGAAGGGTTTTCTGTTCTCTTGCGCTGCCTCTGAGCTCAGTGTGATCCTGTTTCAGTCTCAGCTGCAGCATTAAGTGATGCCTGCCAACCGGGGTGGCTTTGTTTGCCCAGGATGGGCTGAGGCTGCCTGACCTCCAGGCAGCCTCCTTGCTCCATCAGGGCTGAATCCTGCAGCCACTAGGTGGTAGGAGCTGCAAGGGCTGGCTCTGCCTGGTGTGGGTTGCAGTTTTCAGAGCCTAAAGATGAAATAGCAGCAGCTCAGCAGGCTGGCAGAGGCTGGATATAGCCGTCTTTGTGCCCAGCGCTGGGCTGGGCAATTTTGGACTTGCACCTCTGGATTCCTTTCCTGTGAAAGGCAAGTAATGAACCCAACTGCTCTGTTGCAGGGGTGCAATTAAAGTCCTGCTCCAGCTGCATCTATGGGAGGTCTTCCAGAGCTCACCACGTCTCTGTTTTTTAAAATTTTAATTTTTTTTTAATTGAAGGCCTTGCCTCGGGAGCTTTCCACCTTGTCTAAGCCATTTACCTCTGCTTTTTCTAGGGCCTTAGAATCATTCTTTAGTGTTAGAGAGGATTATGCTTCTTCTCCAGTAATCTGTGAGTTGCTGACAGGTGCTGGGACCTGTGGATAATCGTGGACCCTGCATTAGGAGTCACAAGCACCAAAAAGTGTTTGTTTTTGTTTGCCTGACACTGGCATCATCCAACACCCCAACAATACTGTCCTAGAAGGGGTGAAAGAGGCTGTGTGTATAAATAGCTAAGTCAGTAATGTAATCCTGGGGAATGTGAATCCTGGAATGTTTTAATTAAATTCAGTTTGCAGTAAGTAGGTCCTGTCTTCTTGGGGGTTTAGGAGCCATCCTTCCTGCACAGGTGGTTTGCTTTTAAATCCTTTTGTCTCTGCTCATATGCATGAGAATGAAGAGGACTGGGGGAGATCAGCTTCCCATGCAAATAGTGTGAATAGCTTCTGGGTTTTATGTTTATTGCCCTTATCCCTTTTCTCATGACCAAAGGGTCCTTCCAGGGGACTGTCCCCCAGGCAATGCTGTTCCCAGCACTGTCCCCATCAGCCAGCCTGATCGTTATATGGATTTGCTTTCCCTCTGGCTCTGCTGACAGTTGCTGAGGCTCAGAGCCTGCCCCTGTTGTTCCAAAAATAGTGAGACACGAGAACTTGGCAGAGGGACGTGATTTTCTATAATGAGCATCCTTCAAGATGCTCATAACAAGCGGGGTGCTATTTGAGCCAGGCAGGACTGGCCTGGGACTCCAGGACAGTATAATCATGGAACTGGTCCCATTTTACGAGGGCAGCCTGCTGTTTGGCATGCAGTTTTTTGTCCCCTTTACTGGCTGTGGGCTGATCAACATGGAGGGGGAAGTTTTCTCTGCATCTCCACTGGCTCTTGGGGTATTCAGGCAGTTCTGCCAGAGTCAGCCTGGGCATCTTGTCATGGGTCACCTGGTCGTTTGGAGAGATGAGCCTTTATTTCACCTCCTAGAAGTGTTAGAGCTGACCTGGATGCTTCAACAGGGGCATCATTTTCACGTGAGGGCCCACAAGCCAAAGTGATGGGACTGAGAGGTGGCAGCTCACCCGCCCCTTGCCCCCAGGTGCTACAAGGGAGGTCTAAGTGCCCTTATTTGTCCAAGGGCATGTCCCCTTAGTCATGATCCCTCCAGGGGATCTCCAGCTTCAGCATCAGCCTGGTTGTCCACCAGTGTCACCAAGTGGGTAGAGCACAGGGCAGAGCGTGGTGCGGTGGAGGTGAGGGAGGCTGGAGAGGCAGTGACAGCTTTCCTGGGGCTCTGGGAGATGAACAAGTGCCCTGACACAGACTTTGGAGTGTGCTGGTGGGCATTCAGGAAGCAGCGAGGCCTCTTTGATGTTCTCTTTGAAAGGCACTGAGAGGGAGCAGAGAGGATGGCTTTGATGCACTCAGAGGCTCTGAAACCCCAGCATTCCCTCTGTGGCATGTCGTGGAGGCACTGCTCCATGCACGCATTCACGTGACAGCCAAATGCATGTTTTGGATGCTCTTCTGCAAGCCCTGAGACTTTTTCTCTTGGATGTTCTTCTGCAAGCCCTGAGACTTTTTCTCTTAGATACTCTTCTGCAAGCACTGAGACTTTTTCCCTTATTCTTGAGAATTGAGACTCTTATTAGCCCCAAACCACTCTGCTGGAAGGCTCTGCAAGTCACGCTTGAAGGAGCTTGAGTTATGCTTTACCCAGGGTGAAGGGTTGGTTTTTGGGGTTTTTGGACAGGTAACAGGGGAATTTCCTCTCCCACCTTCACTCTCCGGTGCAGCTCCTGCAGGTGTGTGTGCCGTGGTGCCCTCGTGTTGGCTTTGTGACCACAGCGGGGACAGCCAATTTCTGCTTTCCCCTGGCTCTTGTCCCTTCTAGCACAGAATAAAAGCAGGCTGGCCAAAAGTGCTTCTTTCTGTGGTTTCACAGGGTTCACATCCACCAAAACCCCCTGGTGTGTTTGCTGGAACTCTGGTTGCAGTTGTCAGTGAAGGCCTCTGCGGCCTGCTCAGCGAGGCTCTGCTTTTTCTGATGTGTGCAGTGACACCTTGCAGTGGTCACTTTGCTGCAGGAACATTCGAGGCTGGGGTTTTTCTGCAGGCTGGAGGGTGAAACAAGATCAGACTGACATTTCTGACTCTAATCTGTGAACTTTGCTGGACGTCCACACTTGGTCTGCTCACCGAGGCGATGTGAGCTGAGGTGAAAACATGAGCTGGAGGGTTGGAAGGGTCAGCTGCCATCATCGTGTCATAGTTCCCCAGTGTAACTTTCTGACCCCAGATGGTTGAGGGACTTTCGATATTTGCATTTTCATGAAGCTGAAATAAATCTGTCTCCATTTGCAGTGGCATAGGGGAGAGACTGTAGCTTGGACAAGTTATTGAGCACAGTGCAAGGGTAGCCAAGCGTGTTGCCTATGGTTAGCCACAACCAAAAAAACTAATATTTTTTTGCCTTAAAATCAAGAAAGTTGCGGCATAAAAAGGGATCAAAATGGAAGCAGCTCTCGAGCAGCCTGAGCAAGCAGGTGCCAGTCATTATTGAGAAGGAAGCAGAAGAAAAAAACAAAGGCAATCTAAGCTCATAGAAGAGGTAACTGAGGTGTGAGGCAGTGGTGCTTTAGGTTTCAGTCTCTTTGAATCCATGTTGCTTTCCAGGTGATGTTTAAGGTGAGAAGGTGATCCACACACTCTCACAGCAAGCTGTTTCCAAGTGGCTTTTGGGTGTTTTGTCACTCTTAATTTTCATGAAGACACCTTTGGCTGCACTTGTAGAGATCTCTAGCCTTCCCTAGCCCTGCCTGTGCCAGCAGATATTGCAGAGCTTAGTATTTTGTAAAATGGGAAGAGCTGTTGCACGGTGGTCACTCTAAACTGGAAACACCAGTTTCAGTAGCCTTTTTGAACAGACGGCTGTAAAAAAAGCATGATATTTACAGGGCTATTCTCTTCTGAGACACCAAGATGCCAGCAGCCAGCTAAGGGATGCAGGTGTCCTATAAATCTTGGATTAACAGGTGACGTCTACAGTGTCATACACTCTAGTTCTTTATTTCTCAATTTATTCCCCTCTAAGTTCAGTTAGTCCTTTGAATTCTTTTAATCTTTCAGGGGGGAAGAAGTGTTCATGTAGTTTCCTGTACCATTTTAAAAGGTTTGGAGGGGAAGATTCTGTTTTGCTTCTTCTTTCAATTTGTTTTCTGTCCTATTAATATTTTATTTTAATGATGCTCCAAGTGTTTTTTTTTCAATTGGGATTAAAAAAAGCAGACATTTTTTGTGCATAATTAATTGGTTGGCTTATCTGAGGTTTGGGGCTTTTTTTTCTAGTTTGGGTCTGGTTTTGTTTCAAATGGAACAGATGCAGGTGAACAAATAATCATCCTTTTGCACATAGACTGTGTGAAAGTTTCTAGTGAAAACATGAGCTAAAAGTGTAATGCTGCTGCGAATTAGGCTGTCCTGCAGGGAGGGGATGAGGAGGAAGGATGTATGTATGGTTCACTTGAATACCCCAGAAGATGCATTGTTCCAGACAAATGACTGAATTTGCTTGTTACAAAAACTCTCCAGCGTATGAGCTTGAAATTTCAGCCAAGTGGTGATTAAGAAAATAGGGGCAGGAATTTGGAGGATGCAGTTAAATTTGGGGGTTTTTGTTTGGTTTCTTTTTTCCCCTGGGGCAAGTGGGAACCCACAACTCCCCTCAGCTCACCCTGGTTTTGTGGTTGTTGTTGTTGAGCTCCTCTGGAGTGAGCTCAGCGTTGATGCTGCACTGTGCACCTGGGTGCCAGGGGTTCCTTCACCCTGAGGGACCCTGCACAGTTTATTTATGCAAGTGGCAAGAGCCAATTTATGATTCTCTGGGCAATGCAGTGACCTCACAGGGAGCCTCATGGTGCCCACTGTCAGCAGCATCCGAGAGCAGAGCGTGGTGGGGTGATAACCAATGGCAACTGCCCCATTTATGTGGTTGTGACAGTGGTTGGTGACTCTTTATTAAAGGAGCTAAAAACGAGCCTGGTGTGGGGAAGTGAGCTGAGGTTCTCAGAAATGTGTTCACCAGCTGTCCAGCCCGGAGGAGACACCACATGCACCTTATGCCCATTCTGAGTTGGCTTAATTTTCGCTGCACCTCCTTCTGGCTTAAAAAACCACCCAAAACTAGCAGAAGAAAGAAACCTTCCCCTTCTCAGCCTTTCAGCTACCTCACACAGTGATCTCTCATCTGGGTAGCCCCAGGACTGGATGTGCCGTCTGTGGCTTGGTTCCCCAAGGCAGAAGTGGTTCCTGGGGCTGGCAGGCACTTCTGCAGCCACTGAAGCAGGGAGGAAGAAAAGCTCACAGAGCAGCACTGCTCGGCGAGCAGATGGCTGTAAAACCTGCTGCCTCTCTGCTTGGGAGTCCCAGGCCACCTATCACATGCATGGGGTTCAGCTGAGCCAGAATGGGGCAGAGGTGTTCCTTGATGCAATTGCTCTGATTTGAAACCAAAAGACCAAATCTTCACCTGGCATCAGTCACTGCCTTGCTTCGTTGCAGTCAGGCAAGAGTGGTTTTGTCTGGAAATTTGAGGCTGACCTCATTTGATCTGCTCTTGTGCTCACACATGTGTTTGTGCAAGGGTTGTGGAGAGTGCTTCATGGTGAGCCTGTTCACAGGACACTTGTGATCCTCCCTGGGTTTGAAACTGTGGGTAACCCCCCTGGACAGCCTGCCTTCCTTAACCCTCGGAGCTGGGAGCAGCAGGCAGCTCATGAGAGTGCAGCACTGCTGCCTTGGTTTAGGGGCAGGATATAGAGGGGAGGCATTCCCAACAGGAATTCATAGAATCTGTGGATTCTGTGAAGGACTGGGTATGAAATCATAGAATGTGCTGAGTTGGAAGGGACCCATCATGATCATTGAGTCCAACTCCTGGCCCTGCACAGAGCTCCCCAGTAATCACACTCTGTGCCTGAGAGAATTGTCCACACCTTCCTTGAGCTCTGCCAGGCTTAGTGCCCTGGGGAGCCTGTACCAGTGCCCAAACACCTTCTGGGTGAAGAACCTTTTCCTAATAGCCAACCTAAACCTCCCCTGACGCAACTTCAGGCCATTCCCTCGTGTCCTGTCACTGGGCACCAGAGAGAAGAGATCAGTGCCTGCCCCTCTGCTTCCCCTCGTGAAGATGCTGAAGACCACAGTGAGGGAGGGGAAGCATTTCCCACAGGAATTCATGGAATCTGTGAATGCTGTGAAGGGATGGATATGGAGGGAAGACATTTCCAACAGGAGTTCATGGATTCTGTGGAGGGCTGAGTATGGAGGACAGGCATTTCCTCAGAGAGCAGCATCTAAGAGTGGGGCATGGCTGTGTTCGCCCTACAAAGATAAATATTCAGTTAAAAACCTGTTTCTTATTCCTCCTCTGGATCCTGTGCTTTGCAGTGCCTTGACCCAGATACAGATGGCTACTTGAACTGGTGGGGAGCTGGACATGAGGCTTTCTGGAGCCCAGTACTGAGAAATCATGGTTTATTTGCTCGCTCTCAGCAAGACCTAGGGCAGATTTGCTTTGTGTGGGGGTTGTGGACCACGAAGGGAGAACATTGGGAACACTGAGAGAGCCTGCCAGCTCTTGTAATTATCCTGTAATAATTTGCTTGCAAGCTCCCTAAGCCCTGCCTCTCTTTTTGGAAACAATAAAGTTTCTTGGGGAAGCAGCGACACAGCTGTCTCTGTTCAGGGATGATTTGGAAAGCCTGCCTCCTGCTCTGCAAAGTACAGACTGCCAAAACAGGGAAAAATAACTGTTTTCTTGGGGAAACCCTTTGGCTTCAGTGAACTCAGATAGAGACCAAAGCTGATTTTCTAAGGAGTTGTGTGCATGAATTATTTCCAAAAAAGATGAAATGCAAACTAAGTGGAATTCCTGAGCCGGGCTGATTTCTGAGGGGGGTAAATTGGACCCTTGTTGATGCCTTAAATTTTTAACTGTTATATTTTTCAAATCCTGTACTGTTAGTGTAACTCTCAAGTTTCCTATAGCTCACAAAGTGCTGTTCTCTATGCTAAAATAGACATTACAAACCTCTCTAACTTGCTCTCCAAGAACACCCAGAACAAGAACTGTAAACCTTCATCTTGGGGAGAGGGGGGCAAGCTTGGGGAAATTCCATCATTGGCTGGGTTCTGCTTGGGGAATTGATGCTGATATCAAAGTGGGAAGAACTCGTGACCTGTTGTCCATTTTGGGATCCACTGAGGCAGGACCCTCTGGAGCCCAAAAGAGTACATCTGAAGGCCTTTCAAATAAATACCACCTTTTTTCCTTTATTCCTGTCTAGTCTCTGTTTCTAGGTAGCCATTTAAGGCATCATTGTGATTGGAGATAAGGTCCCAAGTGTCTTCAGAGATCTTTGGTCTTGTGTGTGTTGTACATGGACATCAACTATGAGTAGAAGAGGGTAGAAGCTGGCCATCACACTGGAGGGAAAGGATGCTCTTTTAATAAAATCTGTATTTTTTTTCTTCTGCTGTGATGACAAAGAGGAAAGGTGTGAGGATCCAAAACAGCTTGGAGAGCTGATGAGGACAGAGGGCTAAAGTGGTGCTTGAGATGGATTTCAGTGTTTTCAAGGGGCAGTAAACAGTGAGTGGATTGTCCTTCTCAGTGGCTTTTGCAGTCAGGGCCTTTCTTCAAGCCCCACAAAACCCCCTAAGACAACGAAAGAATATAATGGGTGTATAGAGTTACTGTCAACCACTGCTGTGCTTCTAACAGCCCCTGCCCTGCTAATTGGTGAACAAATAGGGGTGGAAAACTTAAAATAAATAAATTTAAAAAGAAAACCAGGAAAAATAAAAAACACAGCTCTCTTGCATGAAAATTGGCAGGATTAATCTCTAGGTGTAGGCCAGCCTTGAAATGAACCTGCCTGATCCCATGGATTTTGTTTCCTCCAAGTGTTTCTTTAATTTACAGTAACAATTGCTCTGAGACTTTATTCATCTTGATCCCAGTCCAGGAGTGGTGCAATGTGATTTCCTCCTGTGGCTGCCACTTGCTGCAAAGCCTTTCGTGTCACTGTTTCCTGTTGACTCAAATGCTCCTTTCTTACCACGTCAAACAGAGATACCAGATCAGGGAGACTTCTGGGCAAAGCACAATAGAAAAATAGCCATGAGAGGAGTTCAGCATTGGGCCCTGTCAAAAAACAATCCAGCTTTCAACTCCTCCTCATTCCCACTGGTAGTCCCCAAGAAATGAGACACATAACTGACTCTTAATTCAGGTCAAATTTGCAAGTGTCTGAACTATCTGCTTTTGTAAGATTTACTTTTCCTGGCACCTTTTAGAGTTATTTACTTAGTCTTACTCTTCTGGCTGCAAATTGCCTTCTTTCCTTTTTCTTCTTTGCTCTTTTTTCCCCATTCCTCTTTTTCCCTCTCTGTTCTCCCCTCCTTCCCCTGCCCTTCCCTCCTCTCCCCCTTTCTCTTCCTCTCTTTTGTTTTCCTTCCCCCCCCTCTTTCCTTTCCCCTCTCCCTTTTTTTTTTTTAATGGGGTACCACTGTTTATTTTATTTCTTAATGATTCCTGGGAGAGCGGTTGGTCTTTGCAGCTTGGCAAGCTGATGGTCTTCTTTAAGAGTAAAAATGGGGGGCCTTGCCTGGCTTTTAGATGCTTTTCCCCAAAGGATGGTCATTAGTGCTGATTTTCCTAATGCTTGTTTCCAGGCATGTAGCAGACAAATGCACAAATGCTGCATTATAAACCAGTTGTAGTACCCATCCTGCTCTTTTCTTCAGCAGCCCCATGGGATTTCTAAGTGCTAGGAGACTTGGCAGACAATAAGCTGGACTTCTTTAAAATTAAATTGAAAAAAAAAATTAAAAAAAGTTGAATAACACTGTGTTTATGCTTGACCAGTGAAATGAGCCCACGGGTGGGTGTGACTGTATAACATGTGCAGTTATACTTGCTCAGGTTTGCAGTTAGTCTGAAGCAAGAGCAGTTTTCAGCAAAAAGCTGCTAATTCCGTGGCAGCAGCAATGTGAATTTTAAAATCAGCTGTTTTGATGCTCACCTGAACATTTGAGAAAGAAGTAGTATCTTGCTGTAAACATCATAGTGGAGATGAGTACAATCAGAAGTCTGAGGTGGGCTGTGGAGTTTTGCCTGCTCTGAAGAAGCTGGACATAGATGTTTTAAGATAGGAAGACATAACTTTGTTTCCCTGAAGGTCACCTTTAAGGAAAGAATAGAAAATCCATGTGTGTTCCCCTAAGTGCGTGCATGTTTATACAGGCATATGTATCACTTACATAAATACACTTGCACACCATCCCTCACCAGGCTACTGGTAAGTTAAATTGCTTCCTCTTGGGGATCTGGCAAGAGGGATTTCTCTTTTAAGTATGGGCTTGAGGAGATGCCTGGACAAGCTAGGCTAGATAAGTGTGTGTCATGTGGAAACATCAGCAAGGAGGTGGGAAAGAATAACAAGGAGATGTAAAAGCTGGCTTGACTAGCGAGGCAGAGGTGATTCCTGTGCTGCAGCTAGAGGAACAGGCAGGCACAGCACAGCCAGACTGAGCTTAAGCAGCTGCTCTGAAATGTGGCATTAGAGGGCTGATGTGGGCTGAAGAGCCAAGGTGGGTTTGCACAGTTTGTGCTGCTCTGGCTCAGACTGCTGCCATAGACAATCCAGCTCGGGTGTCTTTCAGTGCCCTATAATAAAGAGTGAAACAATGAGGTGGTTTTGTTTTTATGGACTGGAGATAGCATTCAGCACATGGCCTTGGTGCTGCAGTAGTGTTGGGAGAGTGCTGGGAGCAATGGTGAGGCTGCACCTCAAATTCTGGGTTCAGTTTTGGGACCCCCACCACAGGAAGGACATGGAGGTGCTGGAGTGTGTCCAGGGAAGGACAGCAGAGCTGGGCAGGGGTCTGGAGCACGAGTCTGATGAGGAGCAACTGAGTGGGCTGGAGGGGAGAAGAGGGTCTAAGATTGGAGAAGAGGAGGCTCAGGAGGGACCTTCTCGTTCTCCCCAACTCCCTGACAAGAGGGTGGAGCCAGGACGGGGTCGGTCTCTGCTCCCAAGAAACAAGGGACAAGACAAGAGGAAATGGTCTGAAGTTGCACTAGGGGAAGTTTAGGTTGGGTACTAGGAGCAATTTCTTCCCTGAAAGGGTGGTCAAGCTGCCTGGAACAGTTTGCCCAAGGCGATAGTGAAGTCACCATCCCTGGAGGTATTTAAAACACGTGTTAAAAAGATGTGTGACACTTAGGGACATGATTTAATGGTGAGCTTAGCAGAGTTGGGTTAGTGGTTGATGGTCTCTAAGGGTCTTTTCCAACCCAAATGATTCTATGATTTAATGATCTTTACCTTCTGGAAGGAGCCCAGAAGGAGCTGTAGGGCAGAGCCCAGGTTGGCTATGCAAAGCAAGCTGTTTGCTTTCCTGCTCATGTCCATTGAGAAATGAGGGAATTTCTGGTTGTTTTTCTTCTGCTACATGCATCTCAAGATGTTAATACCAGTAGTCATTTCAAGCTGGCTGAGTGCCAGAAAGTGGAGCACGACAATGCTTATCCTCTTAAACTTAGAGAGGGTTTAAAAGTAGCTTGTAGATAAGTAACATCAGACCTGGGAAGAGGCTTGTGGGAAAGAAGGGCAAATATTACCATTAAAAGCCTGGCTGGTCTCAGTTCTATGCCTGTTTTCCAATCTGCTTGTTCCTGATATTCAGAAAAAAACTGAAACAACAAATACTGAAAGTCCTGAAACAATTGCTAAGAGAAATTTTTGAATGAGACTGCAACCATTTCAGGGTTTATTTTTGTGCCAAACCTCTCTGTATCCTTCCTCTCACATTCAAGTGAACGCATGCAAAACCTCTACTCACTGTTGAGCACACAGCTTAAGCAAGTGCCTCACTATCTGCAGGTTTTTGCAAAAGCCAGAACAAAACCAAAAAAGAAACCTCAGAGACCAACAGCTGTGGTTAATGAACTGAACTTTATCAAACAGATTGCTTTTCTGCTCAGCAGAAACTTTTATTTATACTTTATCCTTATCAGTTCCTCTGTTGCCTAGAGACTTCTGCAGAGGTCTCTTTGCAGGTTCTCTGCATAGAATCATTTCCTAATCAGAGGAAAGCTGGAACCTGAGGACCCAAAAAGTAGCTGCCATGCAAGTGTATGGCAGGAAATCCCATCCTGGAAAACTGCCCACATTCTCCAGAAATTATGCTGGAATATCCTTGAGACAGTGTTGTGCTGTTGTGGTGAAACTGCAGTCTGATTATGCACATTGTGTTATGGAGTAGCTTTTTCCAGAGACCCGAGGTGTTTACTAGGGAGTCAGTGATTTTTTGCAGATTTCTCTTGTGCCACTCAGCTCAGAGAGTACTGATGAATGAGTATCATTCCCTGCTGATTCAGGCTAAAGATAATTCAGGGAAACCCAATGGGAGCTGATTAGTGATGAGCACATACTTACTAACGTGCCCAATCCACATGTGAACAGGAGTTCATTTCACAGCTAGGGTCAAAATTTTGGGAGGAGGGCAGGGCAAGGAGGTACTAACAGATCCTCCTGCTTTTGAGTTGATTTTTCCTGAAAAAAAATCAGGCTTTCCCCCCACACACTGTCTCATGCTTACTTAATCTGTTTTTGTTTGGGAGATAATAGTTTTACTAAGACTTTTCTAAGCCTGGCCGAGGATGTGATTAATGCTGTTCATGTTTGTTGTGTTTGCCTGTGCATAGGATCGCCTCTTCTTTGTGATGGAGTTCGTCAACGGCGGGGACTTGATGTTCCACATCCAGAAGTCGCGGCGCTTCGACGAGGATCGGGCTCGGTTCTACGCTGCGGAAATTATTTCAGCCCTCATGTTTCTCCATGAAAGAGGCATCATTTACCGGTGAGCTCTGCGTTCATTGCTTCCCTTTGTCTGAACCCCACGGCTGAGATGAGAGCTGGAGTTTTCTGCTTGAATAAAGAAGTGTCACTTGCTGCCCACCAGGAACAAATTGTCAGCTGGGATAACAATACCTCCACATTCCCCCTGCGCATTGGCCAAGGTGCACCACTTTCCAGGAGGGAGTGAAATTTCTGGGGAGGCATTAAATGAAACCTTCCCAGCTTTTCTGGGAGGTGAACTTACGGATCTGTTGCTTTTTCCACAGCGTGCCGTGTTATTTCAAGACTTTTACATGCTGTTCACACCAAAGTCTCTGCTTCCCTGCAGTAGCTACTGGGTTTAAACCTTATCTATTTCACATACCTATCCAGTGCCACTCATCTCAGCCATTAAAAGTCTTTTCATTCCTGCCGTGGTCCTACAGCAGAGTTTTTCCTTCCTGTCCATGTCTGGCATCTTTGTGTTTGCAACAGGACCAGAGCATCATTGCCTCCGTGCGTCAACCTCCGCTCCAAGTCTCAAGGCTATTCTCAGGAAGCTATTTGCCATACATAGCTCTCCTTTGTTATTTGTCATTTTTCTGTACTCTGGGGGGCAGTTTGGTTATATTTTTTCCTTTCTGTGCTGCTGAAGTGCTCCCCTCTCAGCTCAAGGATAAAGGCATAGAGCAGCCAGCATGGATCAGAGCCAGGCTGCTGCTGTGCAGAGCCCTCCCTGGCCAGTTTGACCAGCATCCTGCCTTGTGCCCCAGGGGCAGAGCAAGGCCTCTTCTGGGATGGAGTAAGACGGCTGGAACAGGGAGATGTCATCACTGCAACAGTCTGGTTGTACAGAAAGATTTCTTTCTGCCATACTTCACAGAACACCTCTGGCATCCTTGTGCCCAGAGCACTGGAGAGGAGGAGCAGACAGTTGTTCTCTTTGGAATGCTGTTACCTGGAATCCAGAAGCAAAGCACTCATTTTTTGAGCATGATGTGCCATAGCCCTGCCTGGTCCCGCTTGTGGCATGCCAGCACTGCAAAGAATAATGTCAAGTCTCTTTGCTGCTTGGTTACAATTGTACTGCTGGGATCCAGAGCTGGGTGCAGGATGGGACCAACTCCAATCCCAGTCCAGCTCTGTTAGTGCCATTTCTGTGGATTGGGTCAAATGCTGTCTGATTTGGGACTTAACATAGTTTAACCCAGGCGGTAGGGTGTCCTCCCATGACAGATAAATCCATGTTTGAACTCAATAAAACCAGAATAGCTGACGGCTAAAATGGCCAAAGGGCTGGGGGCTGTGCAAGGGGCACTTTCCTATCTGATGGTGAGATGATAGGATCAGTCAAGTAAAAGCAGCTTCTCTGTCTCTTCCCAGCTTGAGCTCCAGAAAGAAACAGATGGTCAGGTGAGGACAGAGAATCGTAAAATATTTTTAAGTATGAACTCATGTGACATATATGGCACAGTGAAATAGAGAAGGAGTGTCATTTTGATATTCTCCACGTCCTAAGAGCCTGAAGATGACTAATGATATACCCTATGTATCAAACTCGTAAAGCACAGTGATTGTCTGTATAGAATAGCAAATCTCCTTTACTCTACAGCTGGATTTCAGTCTAATTCTTCCCTTGTGAATAATGCCAGCCGCTGAGGAGAGACCCTGCCAGATAATTACGCAAATGACATTATCCTTAAAATAGTGACATCCAGTAGTTATTGTCAATCATTCAGCAGCAAAACTGGGTCTGTGCATAATGTAATGCCATGTGCTTGCAGCTTGTCCTGTCTGCCCCAGCCTGCTGCCTGTCACAGGGCAGGAGTAACTGATCCCTCTGGGTTTTGGCACTCTTCAAGTGCTGCTGTAATTCATGATAGAAACTGGAAGAGTAATTGAAAAGCTCCTCGAACAACTGCACAGGCTTTGATCTTGTTGAGAAACTGGCTAAGCTGTGGAGTCAGGTAGCTTCAGCTGCACGGGGCAGATCTGCAGGGGGGTGACTTGGTTTCTTATAATTAGTTGGGGTTCTGGAAGATGTGAGAGGAGAGAGCTGCTGGCTGGGGCTGTACTGAGCTGAGGTTGCTTCTGTTGGGTCACAAACACCAGGCTCTGGGAGAGAGTGTGCAGGATGGAAGGGGATACTCAGAATGGAATCACTGCACTTGTGTAAGAGAGTTTGGATCAGATTTTACGATCAGAATGTGAGTGCTTGCTTAGGGAGCAGAGACACCAAAAATAGCCTGACCAGAAAGGGTTTTGCTAACAGCTCTTCAAGGTGTCTCTTTCTGGATTTCCAGGGTCAGTGGAGGAAGGGACTTTCTGGCCTAGAATACTCTGGGTCATTTGATTTTCTTCTGGGCTTAACTTAATAATGCTGTATTTTTCCTTGCCCCCTTCAAGATTGAGCAGTTCAGGAAAGAATCTGCATTTACTAGTGCAATGAGTGTTCTCCTGGTAAATCAAGTTGCATTTGCCACAAGGCACCAAAACTCAGCCAAAAGTTGAGTTTTCTCTTCTTTGAAATGCCAGAGAGGTTTGAGAGACAACACTGAAAGTTCACAAGAAGTAGCTGAAACTCATCATTGTGGCCTGGCAGGATGGTGCTGGTGGCTGCTAAAATCAGGTGTTCGCTGATTCCTTTTTCAGCCACACACAAGCAATTTGAAATAGCTGTAGTGCAATATTTTTGCAATTGCTACTGTAAATCCCTGAGAATGGGGTTCCTGAGGCAGATAATACATTTCGGTTAGATGTGATTTTTAATGTTAAAACTGGGGTTACAGCTGGATTGATGCTCTCATGGGATGGTTTTCTTGATTCAACTGGAATTTTCAGTGAGTTTGCGCCTCATTTTGAGGAAACTCCTTTTTTGTTACTAAGCTGTGGCCAGAATAGGAGTCCCATAAACATACATTGTATGTATTTGGGGCTCTTTAAAAGAGAGCTTTCAGTTTCAAAACCCTTTATTTTTCCTCTTCATTTGCAGCACTACAAAGGAGAGATTGCTTTCTGGCCATATCAAGGAAAGGTCTCTGTCTTGCCCTGAGCTGAGGTTTAGCTGTCAACTTAGCAACACCTATTTATAGTTGCTTCCTGAAAAAAAAACCCCAGCAAGTACAGTGGGGTTCCTTATCCCATCATACAGGAGAATGCATCCAGACATGAAAACAATGTTTTTACATGTCACATCACAGTGTACTGTGCCCCCCTGACCACAGAGGAATAGGACAAGGACATATTTGGGATCAGCTCATGCTGGATGTTGCCAGGAAAACGTTAGGTAATAATCATGGTTATTGTAAATAAAATCTTTGCTCACAGGGCAATATTTGTGCACTGATGCTTTCTCTAAGATTATTTCTAAAGGAAATTACTGTACTGGGTTCTGTTGCAGATAGGTAGGTTGGTTTGTCATTTTTTCTAATGGCTGTATGTGCTATTTTTCTTGAGGCAGCTTTTGCAGACTTTCACTTTCCAGTTCAGCAGTTCCCAGGGTAGGGGAAGCATATTTTGGCTTCTGTGCATGCCAGAAACAAAACAAAACAGCGTATCAGAGCAGAATTAGGCTGCACAGTGGCTTACTCAGTGCGAGGGAGCTGGTCCACTCACAGTCTGCTAAAAAGCAGAGAGATAGTGGATGATTATAAGGGTACACTTTAAAAGCAGGACATTTCCTCCTGTGTAGCATTACTGTAAAAATGGCTGGTCTGCCCTGCTGCCCTAAAATTCAGACCTTGGCATAGGCTGATGTACAGCTTTGGGAGTGGATGGATCCACATGCCAAGGTCACCTACTTGCATATTGAGGACAAATGCAAATACTTCCTCAAATCTTATTGTGAGGTTGGATTTTTTTGGAGGAGGGGGCTTTGAGGTTTAAAGTAAAATACAGTAAGACCTTTCTAAAGGCAGCATAAAGCAGTCAGCCCAGCCTAGTAGCATGGGCTTAATTTTTATGACAAACTCTTCTCCCTCTCTCTCTGCAAATGTGGCTCACTAGTAGGATGCCTGGGCTGAAGGTCTCTTTTCAGAACATACCTCCACTACCTGCAGAGATGATACAGCATGCAGGACACAGTGTCAGCTGTGCACCCTGTACTTTGAGGTGTGGAGTTGGACACCAGAGACACCTCCGTGCTCCAGCTCACTGCTTGGCACAGCACGGGGACAGATGCATCCTTAAGGCTACACATGGTGTAGCATGGAGGTTATGTAGCTGACCAGGAGCCAGAGGAGCTGAAAGGCTGGGGTGAGGTACTGGTTACTGGCTGTCTGAAGAACCTTGTTTTTATCCTGAGGGCTTGTGCTGGTCAGCTCATTCCAGTGCCTTTGTGACTGTATTGGTGTTTCTAATGCAGCTGACCCATCTGGAGATGTTGTGATAGATGGCCTATCACACCTCTGGATGTGGGATGGTGTGCAAAGAATGCCTGTGCTCTGCTCTGTAGGTCCTGTGACTCGATGGTGCTTAATAGCATGCATAGTCGCTTTGGAAGGCAAAAGATAATTATGCAGTTATCCAGATGAGAACATGGTCTGGCCTTGGGGCTGAACTCCAGCTCTCGGGGAAAATAAGATAAGCATGTTAACAGGCAGTGTTTACTCCTCTGTGTGTTACCTGAGAGCATCTCCTTTGTGTGTGGGGTGCTCCTTATGGCAGGGAAAAACTTCCTCCTCTGGGATCTGGAAAGATTGCTGGATACTGGCCAGGTCTCTGAAATCATCTTTCCTTAGTGGAGGAGACCCATCAGGTCTGCAGCTGTGTGTCTCATGACTGTTGGCTTTTATAGGGAGTGGGCTTTTTTGCAACAGGTTAATTCCCTGCCAGTTAAAACAATGAGCCTGTGACACTTGAAGGAAGCTTTACATAAGCCTTTTATGGAGACCAGTTTTGCTGGAAAGACTCCTGTTAACTGAAACAACACTAAGGTTTCTTTCAGCAAAATCAATTAAAAATTATGTGCTGAAAACAGAAGCTGAAT
Source organism: Vireo altiloquus (assembly GCA_013396875.1). Classification (NCBI taxonomy): domain Eukaryota; kingdom Metazoa; phylum Chordata; class Aves; order Passeriformes; family Vireonidae; genus Vireo; species Vireo altiloquus. The sequence continues at coordinate 61,312 of VZRF01001126.1, read as the reverse complement.
GCCTTTCCTAATCACATACAGCCACTGTTAACACAGCAACTTTTATTAGTGTGCTGTTTGCTTTTTCCATGGGCCAAGACAGTGTAGACATGGGATTCCTCATGTTCACTCTGTTGTTTTTTGGGGTTTTTTTTGTGTTTTTTCCTGGTGACTGGTGATTTTGTTTATTCTCATCTCATGCCCTTTTTCACATCTGGAGCCAGATCTTGTTTCCCCTGAAGTCAAGGGGCTGTCCCCAGGGAGGTAAATAGGCAGTTGAACTGGATCTGTGACTGATAGCAGCAATGCTCTGCAAGGCAAACTGGCTGGGTGGGGGGGGTTATCCAGGGATTACTGCTGGTTTACTTAGGTGCTGTGCATAGCTTTGTTTTCTTGGCAAATAAAGATAAGCCTTTGGTTCAATGAGGTGGTTTTCAGCCTTTCTGAAAGAGAAAGACCTTACAGCAGCCTGGAGACCTGATAGCAGCCTTCTGATATCTAAGAGGGGTCTACAAGAAGGCTGGAGAGAGACTCTTTGCAAGAGAATGCAGTGATAAGACATGGGGGAATGGTCTTAAACTGAAGAAGGGTAGATTGGATATTAGGAAGAAATTCTTTACTGTGAGGGTGCTGAGGCCCTGGCACAGGTTGCCCAGAATCTGGGGATGCCCTTTTCCTGGAAGTGTTCACGGCCAGGCTGGACAGGGAAAATGTCCTGCCCATGGCAGTGAGGGTTGGAATTAGATATTCTTTAAGGTGCCTTCCAAACAAAAACTTTTTTATTGTTCAGTGAAAGTTTTTGCTTGAATGTGCTACACTCGATGCTCTATAGGTAATCTTTGCTGATTTGATGTATTTTATGCCTCTCTTCCCCATGGATTTAGCTGTGTGGGCAGAGTTGTTTGCATATGAGGAAAGGGTGGGAAACAACCAGTGCCAAAATGGGTGTGAGTCTCCATAACCTCAGCTGTGGGATCTGCTCGCTGTCACTTCAGGAACTCTATTTGGGAGAGCTCTGAGGCTCAGTGCTGTGTGGGATTGGGGCCCCAAAGACCAGAGCAGATATATGTAAGCCGAGCAAAATGAAGGATGTGCTGTGTTCTGAGAGCAGCAGAAGGGATGAAATATAAGCTGATTATCTGGTGAATGAAGCAAATGAAGCAAATCAGCTAAAAGCTGCAAACTGGCACAGAATAGCATACCAGCAGTCTCATCCCTACAACAACTCCTTAGTGCAGAAGAGGAATTTTCATGCTGGAGTCTCTGGAAACGCTTCATTCAGCTTTAGAAAACATAAAGGGAATGTCTCTGAGGGTCAGGAGTATGGTGATGTCTGTGGCTATCTTATCTGACAGTCAACAGCTCGTGTAGACTGATTTGTGCTTCCAGACAGTGCATCTTCGGCATAGTTTTCCACTCAGATGTGGTTGTTGCATGCTTGTGAGATGGGCTCTTTTACAGCCTCTGGCATGCAGTGCTTAAAGGGTTGTTTCTCTGCACTTGATCAAATGGAAAGTGCAGAGAGAAAAAAAACCCCAGCCTCTCACGTTTCCGTGTCATGTTTAATCAGTCAGAGTGCAGGACAGTTTAGTCCTGATTTACAGTTATGCTTACGAAGAGCAGTCCTGTTTTGAGATCCACATATCAGATCTCTGTGCCCCATTGACTCCACTGTATATCGTCTGTGAACTTTGGTGGAACTTTCCACATGACTAAGGACTACTGAATAGCCTACAGAAGTTGTTGGCTCTGCTAGTGTCTACTTTTCCTTTATGGTTATTTAAAGGGATTGATTTGAAACCTGCAAACCCTGCACATAATGAATTTGTATAAATCATTAAAAAACCCAGCTCGAAGGGGCCTCAAGAGTTTGTGTAGTTCATCCACCTGCCCCAAGGCTGGAGGACCTTTACCTGAATGCAAGTCTCTAATACTTTCCCTCTTTTTTGGTGTAGCTGCTACATTTGATATAAAAACTTGTGAACTCTTACGGGCACAGATTCATTTAGTGAATGCTTGCAATGAGAGCTCACTGTTGTTTGAGAATTCTCGTGCTTCTGCAATAAAAATAAGCAGTACTCATCTGTGGAGGGGATAAGTGATTAGATGTGAGTTGTGTTCAGGCATTCCTTTTGTGACTAATACATTCTCATGGAGGCATTTCACAATTAAAGAGCATGCAGATGCAATTAAGAAATAGTTATGTGTAACAATTACAGACAAGTTCATAAAGAAAGGAGACTCAGAAGCCAGAATTAGGCTTAATCTTTAAATCCCAGAGCATCTGGGATTATTTAGAACTTTTGAAACTAAGAAACTTTTCTACAAAAATACTGGTTTTTCTGTCTTTTCTGCTCTCTTCATTCTATTTTAAAGACATAAAGGTCATCAGAAGGCAAAAACATAAAAACTGAAATATATTTTATGTTACTTAAAATTTATTTTTAAAAACTGCCCCTAAATATTACTGCTATGTTTTTAGACAGAACTGCTCATCTGACTTTTAATATGTTCCCTGAAACCAAGGGCATTCAGGTCTATGATTTCATAAATTTTGAAAACATTTGCTCTGAGATCTCCAGAATTGCCCAGCATTAATCCAGTAATTTTATCGATCTTTTTACCCATCTCAAAATGAGGAAGCTTTCAGTGTCACTCTCTGAGAACATGAGCCCTGGGTTGGCATTAGGGAGGCTGATATATATAGCTGGGGAAAAGGTCTCTCTGTCAACCTTCATAAATGTTTTGTAAAACTTTTTGAAAGAAGGGTTATGCTGGCAAAACGTTGTTGCATCTGCTCCTCTGACTTGCTGAAATGGAAGATTTCTTGCATCACAACTTGTTGCAGTGAGTGAAGTTGCTGCATTTGTAAGGGACACAATGAGAGGCTGAGTGTTGAAATATTTGGCCTGCAGCAACAGCTGTAGTTATCCAGGGAGACTTTGGTTTACTCTTCTAGCTGTAGCAGGATTGGCACCTGATGTTTCCTTGGTCAATAATCCCAATGTTTAGGTCTTGTTCTTTATGCCAGGGAGCAGGTGGGTTACTCTGCTTTTATGCAAGCAGAGGAATTTTGCAAAGCCATCCAGCAACTTCTGATATCAGCAGTGCACCACTGTCTACCTTTTTTGTAGATTCTGGTTCAGAGCTGCCTGTAATGATACAGATATGAACTAAAAATAATAACATAGTGGAAAATTTCAGCTATTCCTGGGTAGTGCTGCAATAATAACTGTTTTACAATTCAGAATTTCTGTGAGAGAGAATTCCCTCTTCTGCCAGTGGTGCTCTGGGCAGGATGGTGGGCACAGCTTTGTTTCTGCCCTCTGTGTGCCAGCTGAACTGGTGCTGGGGCTTGTCCTTAGCTGCTGGTGCAGGCCAGGATGCAGTTTGTGGGGCCTATTCCCATGGAGCAAGGGGAAAGCATTGCTCATCATTTGGCCTCTGAGTCATAGCACCTTTGCTGTTAATAGAATGGAGAACCTCCACTTTTATGAGGCTGTGCCTAAGGGCACAATTTAATCTTGGAATTGTACTACCTGGTTATTATTCCACTGAAGCAGTGGCAGTATTCCAGCTGACAGCAATGGAAAGGGGAGCAAGCCTTCGAGTCTCAACAGTGTACAAATGTGATATATTCAAAACCACGGAGATCCTCCACGCTCTGAGCTGATTTCTTCTGAATCAAGTGAAGTTTCACAAGCACAATTTATTATTAACATCCAGAGCCGCTTTCACAAATCTCTCAGCAGCGTGGTAGGGGAGTGCTCATGAATCAAGAAAATTACTTCCAAGTAGGAGAGGTCATTTACTAGCTAAATCCCTGATCCAGGCATATTGCCATGGCTAAGTCTACCCAATAGGATGTGTGCATCCACATCTGAAGCATTTCTGATCTGAAGCATTTTTGTCATGGTGCCTGGCCGGAGTGGGTCATGCCATCTTTGGCTGTTGTGCTGGAAAAGGAAGGGGGATGGAGGAGGGAGGTAAACTGGGAAAAGCAGGGTTAGCTGTGCAAGGTAGCAGGGGGAAATGATGCCATGTGCACACCTGTGTGGTAGCAGGGGCAGTAGGAAGTGTTCCCTTCAGACTCTCCAAGGACATTCCAGTCAGCCACCGTGGGCTGTTGAAGCAAGGCTGCAGCATGTCTCAGTGTCCAGACTCTGTGGCACTTGTGCTAAGAGTCTGAGCTGGTGTGTGACATTTAGCAAGCAGGCTTTGAGTTTTCTCCTCCCTTCTCTGGATCTTGTTACGTTCCTTTTGACATTTACCTGGGCATGTAAAAGTAGGAGGATCATCCCATGTCCTTGTTGACTCGTGCCTAAAAACTGAATTAGTGTGCTTTGTATTTCTGTTTGTCAGTATCTCTTAACCATGAGTTGAGGAACTGTATGTTTATGTGTGCTTTGGGGTTTTGACACAATCTTATCAACTTAATGTAACCTTTGACATTTCCTGCACCTTCTCTTTTTTTTTTTTCTTTTACTTTATAGCTGTTCTTCCTAGCTGGAGCTCCCTATTCCAGTATTACTCATATCACTTCTCATATATTTTGAGCAGTAACTTGAAACTTTGTGCCCAAACAGCAGCTTTACAGCCAGAATTTCTACCTTCAGACCCTGGTGAGCACAGAGGGAGAAAAAACCTTGGCAGCCGACTCCTTCTTCTTGCTGCTCTGCCCAGCCTTGATAAATGAGAAAGCCAAGGAAAAGCTGTGACTCCTGCCAGCTGGCCAAGTTCCCAAAGAGACAGTCCACCCACTGGGAAGGTCAGAAGGCAGCTCTGCCTGGCCACTCTACCTTTGCAGCAACATGGAGTGTGGAGCCAGAGCTGGTCCTGCCAGTCCTGCTCCTCCTGGGGTCTCTTTGGGGCCAGGGCCACCCCCGTGGGAGGGTGACAGATCTCAGTGTCCTTTGTGCTGCTTGGGATGCAGCAAGCCAGGCTCTCACTGCAGAGTTAATTTTGAAGTTGGGGCAGCTGATCTCCTGGTGGTAGGTTTGAGATAGGACTGCTGTAACTCCTACCTGAATTCATGTTTTTTTTCCCCTATCCTTACATAAAATTTCCAAATAAGCCTTTGTGGCACCATATCTGTTAAATAAATAGCTTTTATCAGTGACTTAGCCACTTGAAACATAATTCCCTGTCTGCTTTCAAAAAAGGCAATACTCAACTGTGCTGCATTTTGGAACTCATGAGCTTTTGGAAATGAGTCAGAGCAAAGGGAGTGCAGCTTTCAAACCCCTAAAGCCACAAGTCATCTGTGGCTTGAGTGGGCTGAAGTTGGATTCCTGAGTGGAAAGTCTCTATGTCACAGATCCCCCTACACTCTTTTGATCTTGTGAAATTGCCCTGCTCACTCAAATTGGTGACTGCCTTGACAGGGATAGCCCCAGGGGAAGGACATCTATTTGGTGTGATAAAATTAATGGGAAACTGTCTTGCAGCCTGCCCTATTTACTGTCCTTTGTCATCTCCACTCGAGCTGCCTTGGGGTCCTTCAGGGCTGACAGTTTTCCCAGGCCCCAGGACAGTCAGCAGAAGTTCCTGCCAGAGTTGTTGGATGCTGCTTCCCAGCATCAGCCAGTGGCATCTCTAGATCCCTGCTGGCCAGGAAGCAAGGCAGCAAATGCCAAATATTGCCAGTAAGCTGACATTGGAATGGGGACACATGGAAGAGAGGAGATGGTCTTTGGAGGCCTGGCTGTTGCCTCTGCATGAGTTAAATGTGGCATGGCATATTGGATATCTCATGTTCTGTTATGTCTAGGACAGGTTAATTGAAGTCACTGTTTGATTGCCTGGGAGCCTTCCCTACTTTCTCTTCATTTTCTTACAACGAGGTTCATGCTGAAATTTTCCATCTCTTCTCCAGGAAAGCTCCTAGTATTTCCAAGTCTTTGCTCTGCCTGTGTCTTCCTCGAGGCCTTGCTGTGGTTTGGGGTAGTTCAGGTTGTTCTCCTGTCTCCTGGGGGATGCACTTAAAATTTTGACAGCTGTCCTTTGGTAGAGTTGGCTTATAGAAATAAGTCCATTATTACCATAAGATCCCTATTTCCCTGAAGCCCACAGTGAGCATGTAAGAGTGCCTGGAGCCTCTGGGTATAGCACAGGCACTGCTTGCTCCCAGGCTTTCTTTGGGCTGTGCTGGCACAGCCATGCACAGCACTGGCCAAGTGAGTGTCTGTCCCAGCACTGTTATGTAAGGAGGAATTTCAGCATTAATTACCTGTCTTGGCTTTGAGTTTCATTCTGTTGCTCCAGACACCAGAATGAGTCTCAGAAGATTCAGTGTGGCTTCCGCAAACAAAACAAACAAACTTTATTTCACAGGCTCTAGGCTCTGCTGCTTTCTACCAGGAGCATCCACTCTTGTGGGACGTTTTCCCTTTGTTTCCCTGCCACTGAGGAGGGACAGCAGTTTTTCTGGAGGTGCTGCCGAGCATAGCTAACATGCCTAAGTGTTTGAGCTGCAGGGAGGCTGGCACTTCCAGTCAGGCCGATTAAAAGGGAAAAGTTAACATTTCCTTTTGCTCTCAGCCATCTTCCTCCCTTCTGAAGGGCTGGAAGAGGGAGGGATGCCATCAGGGCTGTAAAGGCTGGCTGGGACAGAAATGTGTGCTGGGCCAGAGGTATCTATGTGGATCATGTTCTCCCTAATGGCTTTCTCCCCCCATCTGAAGTCATTAATGCTCGTTAAGCCAGGATGGAAACAAACCCAAACAACAACAGTCTACAAAATAATTCTGTCACTCCAGACTGGTTCTTTTTTTTTCTCCAGTGAAGCAATTAGTCTCCTGTGATCCCATTTTTAGCCAGACTGGAAACAACCAGCCGGACAATAGTGAATTCCTCTCCTGGAAGAGCAGTCATTGGATCTGCTCCCTGATGGGAAAGGTGAGGCGAGTTCCCTTGCCTGTCTCTAGGGGAAGAATCTCCCTGCAGAAATTCCTCTTGGCCTTGCTGAAAGCCCTATTTTCGTGCAGCCTCTCCTGGTGAGTCACAGCCTCTGGCTACTCTGAAAGCTCTAAGTACCACGGGTTTTCTCCCAGCCCACTGCAGGGTTAACCCCTCTGTGGTTTTGCTCTCATGCGTGGTGCAGCCCATCCCACTCGCTGGCTGGTGATGCCGACTGTGGGTGCCAGAAAGTCATGAAGTAACTTGTGGTTTATACCAACAACAGGCCGATGTAGGACTCGTGTGGAGGCAGGGTGAGACTTTTCCAGTCTTGCTCATCTGAGTGGTGCTTGATCCTAGGAATGGCTCAGCCTGCGTTAGGGGACAGTGCTGTGGAGCAGCAGAGTGTGATACGAGCAGGATCTAGCAAAATTCAGGGTGTGTGATAGGGAAGAGAGGGGTCACCTGAAGTCACCTGCCACCTGAACAGGCTGTCCAGAGAAGTTGTGGATGTCCCATCCCTGGAAGTGTTCAAGGCCAGGCTGCATGGGGCTTGGAGCAGTCTGCTCTAGGAGAAGGTATCCCTGCCCATGGCAGGGGGGTTGGAACGAGATAATCTTTAGGGTCCTCCCCAACACCAGCCATTCCGTGATTCTCTTCTGTGATTCTCTGAAGTCCTGTGTAGCACCACACAGAGCTGTCAGGGGGGAGCTTGGCCAGAGCCAGCCGGGAAATGTTTCTGTTCCTGTAACTGCTTGTAACATGAGTAACGTGAAGTGCTGTCCTCTGCCCAGGGCAGAGCCTGCAGCTGTGCCATGCACAGGGCCTTGCTTTTGCCTCTGAGGTTTTCGTTGAGTGTGGGGAAGCACTGGGTTCCCCCTCCATCCTGCAGCTCCTTGCAGGTCACTGCCTGCCTCACTGCCCTGAAAAGCACGGATGGGACAGGGTATGAAAGGGCAGGTACAGTTAGAGAGCGCTGTGGCTGTGGTGCTGGAGGAGGAGGCTTAGAACACCAGGAAAAGGAATCTTGCTGCCTCTAGGTTCTAAAAAGCAGCCCTGCTGCCACCTTAGCAGCTGGACCGTGCTAAACCTGAACACTTCCCTTTCAAGACACTCTAAGCCCAAATCCACGTTTTACCTCATGCACATGAGGTAAAAGCCACAGGGTTTCTAGTCAGGTGCCAGGAAAAGCTGCAGCTGCCCAGAAAAGGGCAGCTGAGGACAGAGGGGAGCTCTCCTCGCTGGCTGCCGGGATTAAGAGCAGTTCCCACGTGTTTGAGTCGTGTGTCAGCAGCGCTGTAGCTCTGACTCTTGTGGTATGAAGGTGCCGTCCGGGCACCAGAGCTGGCGGGCTTGAGATGGAAAGCTGGGGTGGAGAAACACTTGGCAAAGAAGTCTGCCAGGCAGGATCATCTGGGGATGTGCGGGAAAAGTGTTCCTGCCTGATCCCTGCAGCTTGGATCAGCTCTGGGGCAAAGCCTGCTGCATCCAGGCATCACCCTGGGTGTTGGCTGCTCCCGCTCTGTGCCCGGGCAGAGCCGCCTTGGTTGCTGTGGAGGGATGAGAGGCTGTTGATAAACGTTGTCATCTTGTTGGGTGTTCTCTGTTTTGAGTCATTCCAGCCATGGTGATGGTTGCTGGCAGTACCAGGAGTGCCAGCAAGCGCTTGTGGTGGGGGCAGCAAACCAGGTTTTAGCTTTTATATTTTTCAAATCCTGTACTGCCTAGTGTGTAACTCTGAAGTTTCTTGTGGCCTGTTAGCTGTTCTCTCATGCTGGTTAGACATATCAAACCTCTCTAGGTTTCCACATCAAGGACAACAGACCCCAAAGTGTGTAAACTAAAAGCCTCTGAAGGAGGGGCAAACTTGGGGTAATTACATCATGAACTGAGGTTATAATTGGAGAATTAACCCTGATATGCAAATGAACCAAACTTTTAAAAGTGTGAAGAACCCGTGACCCGGGGTCCATCTTGGGCGTAGCCTTTAGGCTGCCCAGGGTGTGCCTTTGAAGACCCTTCAAATAAACACCTACCTTTATTCTCTTATTTTGTCTAGTCTCTGTGTTTTAGGTGGCCAACCTCAAGGCATCACCAGATGCCCAAGGGTTGAGTTCCAGGTGGCTGTGGAGATGCAGGCATGTGCAAGGGAAACTTGGGGATTCAAAACCTGCAGCACAAAATTAAAGGATTGGCTGGAGAGGAAGCAGGATGGGTTTGCGTTTGTATCACTGTGGTGCTTCCCAAGTCACCACAGGGACAATGGGAGGTGGGAAGTGAAGGTAACCCAGTGTTTAAAAGCTGATTCCAAATGCCCTTGGACGTTACCTTGACAGGAAAGCGACTGCTGTGTCATGATGTGCTTGCTTTCGTGTTAACAGCCCAGGACAAACCACATTGCAGCACCCACACCACCAACCCCACTCAGTGTCCTGTGTTCTCACAGCTGTGGGATCATTTCAGGTACCAAGAAATCATTCCTCATGCAAAACCATGAAGAAGTTTGCAAACCATTTGTGAAGTAAAGCACTGTGGTGTCTGCTTGAGAACAGAAATAGAGGACAGGTAAACCACTTAAAAATGACGTCCCCAAAGTGCAGAGAGGACATGGGCCATCTATTGCTCCGTGTCCACAGATCCATCTAGAAATGTTCCAGGGGTTCATTAGCTTTAATGTATCTATTGTGGGTGATGCATTTCAGCATGTTGGTATTAAAATAATGCCCTTTTTATTCCTTTTTCTCAGGACAGTACAGTCAGTCTGCTTTCCCTGAGCCTCCATGGTCTTCCATTAGTCCTCAATCAATTATTTATTCATGGGAGAGTATCTGAAAGCAGCAGTCTGGTATCTGAGAGCAGAAGTACTTGACTGTGGAGATGAGTGTGAAGTACTTGGCTGAACCCACTGGAATTGTCAATAACATTAAGAACTGCTTTCCTGTCACAAAATAAAAATAAAGCCTTGTAGGGGGGAGTGCTAAACTTTGATGAAGACATGAGCTAAAAACCCATGCACTGTAGATGTCACCTGGCTGTAACTTCAGTGAGCATAGACAAGGAGTTTTTTGAAAATCATCTTGCCTTCAAGTTGGTTAACTTTTGTATTGTAATAAAAAACATGTATTGTGCAATTCTGGCCTGTATTGTAAACATGGGAGGTCTAGGTAAAAAATCTGTAATTCTGAGTTTTGATCTGATATGCCTCAGCAAGAGGCACCAAAATTTTTGCCTGATGTTTCTTCTCTGTCTAGACTGGAAATAAGTTTCAGTGGGGGTTTGTGGTGTCTTCTTCCTGACCCAAAGGTATTTATAAGCAAGACATATAGTTGGAGCCTGTGTAAGCAAGAGGGACCTGACAGCTTCAGATCTTCCACAGCTAAAATATTCAGTAAAATCTGAATATGCCAAGAGGCATATTTCCAGATAGACACACAGTACTTGGGGTATCCTCTCCATGGTCACACATTGCAGAGGCCAAAGGGACTTGCAGGGACTTGACATATCAAAGTGCTAAAAATTCAAGGGCTGAGCAGGGTAAAGGCAGACTTTCCTCATTCATGTCCCATTTCTATTTTTTTTTTTCTTGATGGGGTCAGTGGAGACAGTGCTGATTTAATTTTGTGATTCATTTGTTTCGTGTATAACAGGAATGAGGGAGTTGGCAGCTCCTTGTGCCTGGTACCATGTCAGGTGAGCATCACTTGACCTCTGCTCTGAGTTACTTCTGCTTTGCTTGCAATCAGGCAGCCACCTAAGGCACCTAATTTGGGAACTTTGTCAGCTGGTGAGTCAAATTTAGAGGGGCTGAAGTGGCTTGGGAAAGCATCTGTTCCCCTGTGCCAGCTGGAGAGGGAGCCTGGACCAATGAGACCATTGGGTTAAGAGCTTGATGTGATGTGGGGACAACAACATCCAGCATCGTTCATGGGCAGTTTGGGGTGTGTTTGCTGCTGTGTGGCATTTGAGGTGACACATGGGATCTAGTCTGTGCCCGCTGGCCTGGCACTAAGGTCAGTGTCATTGGTTCCTGCATGCAGACAGCCTGGGAGGAGTCGGAGCAGGACTGCAGAATGCTCAGCATACCCAGCCAGGAATTCCACCTGGCTCTGCCCTGCTTATGCAGGATCCTTGAGCTTCACACAGCTCTGGGTGAATCACCTGTAATGAGTGAATAACAACAGTAATTCACATGAAATGAGGATCTAAATCTTGGGATAATGAGCAACTGCCAGGCTCCTACAAAAGCCTCTTCCATTTTATATTTAAGTGATTGTTGTGGCCAAAAGCAGGGAGAGCAGAGCAGTCAGAAAAGCACTGTGTTTGCCCAAAGGTTCCCTGGAGTCTTAGAAAAAAAGAGCCATTTATATCAGTGATGGTGTCAGTTTGTTTTTTTTAAGAAGCAGCTCTCAAGACAGCATTTCCTAGGAAATTCATTTAAACTTTGTTCCAAGGGGAGCCAGGCAGAACCCCCTCCTGTGCAGCAGTGGGATGGCTGTGTGCTTTGTGCCCACAATGTGTCACTAGCAGGGAGACTGTTCTTTTGCTCTGTGCATAAAAATTCAGTGCAGATGGTGAGATTTTCAAAAGCATCCACACTGGGCCAGCACGGATGCTCCCTCAAAAGTTAATAGTAAGTTTGGCAGTGGAAATCTACAGGCCAAGGCAAGGTGCTTTTAAAAATCCTGTCTAAAAATACAGTACTTCTGCCTTCAGCTTTGTTTATTCCATTATAGAAAGGAGATTAGCACCTATAGCCTTAGCTTTATAAATCTGGATCTGTAATTCAGAGCCTTAATAAGGTTAAGTAATTTTTTTTTTCTCAGGGCCTAATTCAAAATCGAGTGAACTTGACAGGAGGTTTTTTTTTTTTTTACCACTGATTTCCCTGGATTCAGAGTCAGGCTCAGAGTACAGTGAACCTTACCTGTATCAGATGAATGTGGAGAAGTCTGCCAGACCAGATTTACAGGTTCCAGGCAGGAGTGTCCTTGCCACAGAGCCCTGCTGGCATTGCCAGTACCAGCACAGGTTGGTTTGCTGCCCAAGCCGGTGCCAGAGGCCATCTACACACATCATCCTGATGGATAGAATCACCTTTATTTTTATTTTCTTTGATATTTCTGGGAGCGAAATATTCCTTTTAAGACTGGAGTGTGCGAAGAGTGGAAGATGTCAGCTGTGGGATGAGCAGGAGAGTTGCTTTGGTGTGGGCTACTGTGTCATTTCCCCAGGGCAGGCTTAGTAGCTCAGGGCAGTGAAATGGGGACCTGTCACTGTGTGCTGGTGGAAGGAGGAGCCTTTTCAGCAGCAGAGGCCAACCCTGATCCTACCAGGACAGCTTAGAGCTGGGACAGGGCCTTCAGCAGCCCTGTAGTGGGCTGTGGGCAGCTGGTGATGACTAATCCTGGATAACTCTCACCCCATCTTGCAGTGTTGAGACCATCCTGTGCAAACAAACCTCATTGCATTTTAATTTCCATGTCAGGCTTTGAATCAACATTGATCTATTTTTGTGAAAGGGACACAACAGGCTTGTGCTTTTTAACCTCTCCTAGCTCCATCAGTCACGCTGTATTTGGGTCTTGAGTCTGTTGTGTGCCTCCTCTGAAGTCTTCAGGCAATGGGATGCACAATAAGAAGCATTGTGGTTGGGTTTTGGTTTGTGTTTTTTTTTTTCCTTTTTCCCTCTTTTTCTGGCAACGGTAAAATAGGAGCTCTGTTGGGAGCAACTCAGCAAGTAATGTTTCAGGGCCAGCAAATTCCAGTGTTGCTGCCCAGTGGGACTGAGGAGTCTATCACAGGACCAGGCTGGCAGCTCATCCGGAGAGGGGAATGCGTGGTGTGCATACCAAAAGCTGGACACGAAGCCTTTTCCTGTCCACCTCTCCCCTTCCTGCAGTAAATGGGAGGACATTTGCTCTGGGATTCAGGGAAGTACTTCAAGTGTAGCTCCTCTTTCCTGATTAGAGTCCCACATAAAGGTGCAGCAAATAATACATAGATTATATATAAGTATCTCTAAAACATGCACGCTCACCAATTTGGATGTGTAAAGACGTTATAGGGATTGTGCCATCTTTGGGATTACTCCAGTGTGGCAACCTCCAGCGCGTCTGTGTTTCACCAGTAATGGCTCTGGCTCGTGGCTGCCCCATTTCACAAGAGTGCCTTTTTGCCCTTGTAAAGCTGCCTTTGGACACTGTCATCAGCCCCCTTACAGCTGCTGTGGGTGTAATAAAGGGGCAGCTTGTAGGTGTGCCTGACCCCAGAGGGACTCAGGGCACCAGGAGGTTCCCACTGGATCTGTACCACCAACGTGGGGGAAGCTCTGTGATTATCTCTCGTGGTATGCCCAGGGTTTTTAGTCTCTGCCTTTATACTTGAGCCTACCACTCTTGTTTTAACTGGAGGATGAATCATGCCTGCTCATCTCAGCAGCAATGAAATCCTGTGAGTAATTGTGTTCAGCTTCCACGGGTGCCCTTCTGAAGTGCCCAGAGGGAGGGGAGGTGGGAGCGCTGGTGCTTCAAACCACCAGAGAGGTCCTGGATGCCAGGTAGTGCCATCTCCTGTGCTGTGTGAGAAGTCAGTGCCTTGGGCACTGCTTTGTCTTCGAAGCAGCAGCCCAGGGTTTACCAGGGGAGAGCTGGTTCTCTGATGTGGGCTGGGGAACTGCTTCCAGGGAGCCCTCACCGGCAGGAAGGGGTCAGGCAGATGGACAGCCAGCAGCGCTGGGTGCCAGTCTATCTCTGCCATAAACCCCGTGGTGCTGTCTTAATGCAGGCAGATTGCTTGCAGAAACTTGTCCTTGTGCTTGAAGGGCTGCTTGACTTTAAGATTAAAATAATAATCATAATAACAGAGCACTTCTGAATATAGTCCTTGCCAGTCTGTTTAGTCTGAAGCCCAAGCAACAGAGCAAGAATGTATTTTATAGCTTAATCATACTTACCCAGTGAGTGTGCAAGACTGATACTGAGTGCCTTTGGACATCCTGAAGAGCGCAGATGCAGGTGTGAGGATCTGTCTTGTGCTAATACACAAACCCCTGACCTTGCCCTCAGGGCAGTCCTTGGCCATGTGATGTAGTGAGAGTTTTTGGAATGTTCTGGTTGTGTCTGACCCCGGACTTGAGTCCATATTGCATCAGTCTTTAACATCTTGTGTTGCAAGAGATGTTGAGCCTGCTTTGGAGGCTGAGTATCCCTAATCCATCACACCTTTATCCTAACCCATGGGTGCAGAGCATTTCCAAAGGTCTGTGCTCTTGATGCCAGCAGGGCGGGTTGGGTGAAGCAGAGACAAGCCAGGAGGCTCTTGCTGTATTCTGCCACATTCCCCTCTCCAGCTCTCTGTGGAGTCTGCAGGATGTGCTGTGGTGGAATGAGGCTGTAAAATCCCCAGGACTGGTGCTGGGCTCCTGGCTGGAGCACTGCTCAGGTGCTGAGGTGCCTCTAGGATGGACCTTTCCCACAACTCTCCTCTGGCTCCTGTGGCCAGCAAGGACAGGCAGCTGTCTGCTGTTAAATGGCCTTGCAATGAGTGTGGATTTTCAGTAGAGTTTCACTTACTGGTACCACTTACCCCGAGTCTGAGTTGGATCCTTGAATCGTTATATCACATTTCTGCTATTGCTTTGTTTGTGAGAAATGAGAAGGTCAGCCTGGAGCCGTGGTGGCTGTATTTACAGTCCCTAAACACTTAAGTCTGGTCAGGTTTTGAAAACAACTTCTGGCTGTTAGGCCAGTGCAGAAGGGCACTTGCTGTCTTTCATTCCTACTTTCTGGTAGTTAAGAGTTACAAATATCTGGAGAGATCTTCCCTTCATTTCCATCCTGTTATGCTGTACTGCAGGTTGCAGTTTGCTGTAGCCAGGCTGTCTGTGTGGCTGACAGTGGTCTGGGTGGGTTGCACCTCAGAGGTTGTTTGGAAACCAAAATAAATGTTTTCTTTACCCAAAGGAATGTTTTTTAAGGAAACAAAGAGTTGAAGTTATGTTTTGCAGGCCCTGCGTATTTCAACATTACTTCGTTCAGTGCTGGGGAGGATGGGACGCACAGACTAAATCCCATGGGATTTTAGGGATTGTGCTGGGAAGCTGTAGGTGTGTAAAGCAACACTCTCCATCTCAACCTGCAGGGCCCATGCAGTGTTGTGTGTCAATGCCTACACACTGGTTATGTGCTGGGGAACAGCAGTGTCCTACCTCTGGTTCTTCCCTTGGTGCTGTGCCCATGAGGGTCCCTCTGTAAGCACAGGGAGTTGCTCCAGCTGTGCTAATTTCCCCCTGTAAAGTTGAAAGGAGTCAAATTAAATAAAGCCTCCAAGGCTGGAAGGGACGCATAGCTCGTTTTTTTATTTGGTAGCAAAACTCAGGATTTCAGCTGTTTTTTCTCCAACTCAGTGCAGCTTGATCTTTTTCTGATTTCTGCTTTGTGGCTCCCTTTATCAAAGGCCGGTAACCTGGAGTTTTATTTGTGGTTTCAGTGTTTCCTCCTGCCCTAAAGATGTGCCTAAGCAAATACCAGCAGCTGAGCCTGGGTTTTTATGTCTTAGCTTGGGTAGAATGTGTTGCAGGTGTCAGCTTCAGCTTTTATTTACTTCTGCCACTCAGCTTTACCACTGCCTAGGACATGCTTAACTCTTCCTCGGGGCTGTGAGAATATGAGTTTCTGGTTATAAAAGCTTACTTGGTCATACAAATAAATAATGTTTGGCTGTTACTAGACAAATGTGGGAGATGTGAACCATTTTCTATGAAGGAATTTATAAACAAGTTCTTACAACCCAAGACATACAGTAGAAATAGCCTTAATTCCTAAAGTGGTATAAAATCTTGGGACAAAATGTGGAGGTCCCCTAGTCCAAAGCTGGTGGAAATAGATTCATGAAAATAATTATTTTCCTTGCATTTCCTAACTGAATCTCCAAAGTTTCGTATGAAAAGATAGATAGAAAATCATTTTGAGGGCCCAAAGTAAATGTTAAGGCTTTTTTAAAGCAATAATATTTTTTTGCAAATCAAGAGAGCATTGGTTTCAGGTAAAATAAAATATTTTAGTTCGAATGTTCCTGATGAATGCAAAGGAAAATGGGAAATAGCATCAGCTTCACATGAGTATTTAGGGCTTTACATAAAACTGAGATCTCCATCTGTTCTCCTCCTTATTTAATCCAAGTATAGTTTACATCTGTTGTCCACTGTATTTGGAGCAAAGCCTCCAACTCAAAAAATACTACCTTTTCCTTAAGTATCTTACCAACTGTGCTGTTCTGCAGGTTGTACATCTTTCATTCTCTTCTGTTGAAGTTGCTTCATTTTCAAAAAAAATAATAAAAAATTACAGTGTCATTGGAGCAGGAGTTGGAAATGTGTATTGCTTTGGCCACCAGAGCAGGCAATAGAAATGCATTTTTCTGCATCATGATGGAGATTGCAGTATTTCTGTGAAGTAAAATGACTTCAGCAAAAGAGATGGAGAAAAATTAAAATTTTATCCCGGCTTGCGAAGGGATTTGAATGCACATTTGCTCACCCAAAAGTGTTTCCAAGGAGTGTCTAAAGGGAAAGTTTTTCCCCTTCAGAAATGCCAAAGTTACTAATTTAGCTAATTTCAGGTTTGGGGATTTTGTTTTTCATTGTGTATTTTTTGGAAACCATTTGGCTGGAGTTTTATGTTAGTCACACCTACCTTTGTGGCCGGCCCCCACAACTTTCATGACTGAATGATTTGCATTGAGATGGGAACACCAGGCTTTAATGAGCTTTAAATTCAACCTTTGAGATTAGCAAACCTGGGATAACCTTGAACAGAGGCAGGAAGCCAGTGTCTGCCACCCTTACTCTTCTGCATCCTTACTACATGTACAGCCCTTACCACGGCAGGGTGATAAAACCAAAATAAGGAAAAACCCCAAATTTCATCCTTCCAAATACAGTTTCACCATCATGAGTGAGATGGTCAGAGCAGAGCGAGTGGCAGGTATGTGTATAACACACATTCCCTGGCAAAACTCCCCGGTGTAGGGAAATTGCATTTGACAGATGCTTCAGAAAAGAACCAGATCATCTGTGATTGTAATTTGGGGTTTTTTAC
This sequence comes from Vireo altiloquus, assembly GCA_013396875.1. Lineage (NCBI taxonomy): Eukaryota > Metazoa > Chordata > Aves > Passeriformes > Vireonidae > Vireo > Vireo altiloquus. Next base: position 44,339 of record VZRF01001126.1, on the reverse strand, counting down.
GAATGTCAAACTCGAGCAGCAGATGTGCAGAGAACACCTCTTCCAGTGAGTGACGCTGAAGCAGCTCATTTTGTCATTTCTTCTGGGTCTAGACTAAACAAGGCCATTAAGCCAGTGTGCCATAGCTGAGGGTGAGGACAAAGACAGCCTTTTCTGAGTCAGGATGAAGCTTGTTTTCCAGGGAAGGTTTGCCAGTGAAAGGCAGAACCTCAGCTGGACCTTAGAAACGCAGCCTCAAAAAACCTCTCTGCCGTTACTGCTTCATGGAATTGCTAAAAATATTGAATGGAAAATGCAAGTATTAAGGAAATGAGGTAGATTTGGCCTTTCTGAGCTGGATGGCTTCCAGTTTCATCAGCTTCCCGGAATCCTTGCTGCAAAATTGAAGAGCTCCTTGTAAATCTCTGAGAACTGTCAGTGTTTTTCCTCTCATGTGGCTGTGCTGGCTTATGGGGTTCAGTGCATGAGGAGACCTCTCAGCATCAAGCAGTGAGTTCAGAGCTCACAACTGCTGGGGTGGCTTGAGACAAATGCTCAAACCACAGCTTTCCCAGGGAATTATCTTATGGGGCAGCTGGAGAGAGCAGGCTCCAGAGGAACCGGTGGCTGGGGCTGCCACTGTGCTGGCCCACGAGACCTGCTCCAAGAGGGACGTGTGGGATCATCTCCTGTCACTTTGCCGAGCAAAGAGCATTGAGCAGCCTTCTGTGGACACGGGAGGTCCTCTTCTGAAGTGATCTGCACGTAGCCAGGGGCCTGAGCAAGTGAGAGCCAGGGTAACGTCACATTACAGATTATGTGAAAATAGAAAATGCAAGTGTTGGGTTTCACACTGCTGGACAGAAGTCAGGAGGAGACAAGAGACACTGTTAATGAGTTTAACGTGCAGTGTGGAGAAGCCAAGGGCTGGAGCTTTGCCTCGTGTGGTTAAAACTATGCTTACCCAGCAAGAGGCAGACAGTTTAAATTTAATGGCAATTATGGAGATAGAGGCTCTCTGGGAAGACAGAGCCAGCGCAGCGCTCTCGCACCTGCAGGACTCCTGCCATCTCAGAGCTGGGATGAGCATGGTGCACTGTGCAGCTAACAGGGATTTGGGGGTTCCTGCAGCATGTCGTGTGGGGCAGAGACTGGGAAGTGGCAGCGTGCCCTGGTGACGTGGTCAGCAGAGCTGGCCCAGCCCCGTACCTGTCTCTTGCCTCTGCTCTTCCACGTTCGGGATTGTGTTTCTGCTGGCTCAGATGTAAGGATGGTGTATTTTGAGGTATTCCCAAAGCATGCCAGGACGTGGTGGATGTTTCAGGGAACAGGGGAGGAGGTTTGCTAGGGGGATCTCCAAGCGAGTTCACCAAAAATCCCCTTCCAGTTGTATCTTCAGGGACACACCGCAACAGTCAGCACTGCCCAGGACTGAGAAGGTGTTTGCTGCATTTAAACCTGAGCCAAGAATAAACTCTGCATTTCAACCACATCATGGCAGATTCCTGAAAACAAGGCCTGCCTTCATGCTTGGAGGGCTTCCTTGCCCTGCCAGGAACCACAGGGAAGAGCAACAGGAGCTTTGGCTGTAAACTAGTGCCTAAGACGGGCTGTTGTGGGCAATCACGCACAAACCTCTCCCTGTGCTCGCCTAAAGCCTTTCCAGGACAAGCCTTTGCCCACATGCCTCAGCCATCATTTGTGATTCTCAGAAGGGAAAAAATAAGTGTCTCCTGCTGAGCATCCCGCCCAGAGCAAACACTGCAGCATGAGACAGGCATGGGCACTGTCCTTGGCATCCAAATTTCAGTGGCCACTGGAGAACTTGGGGGGCTGCCGGGAAGGGCAGCAGCATTGCAGAAGGCATTTTGCTGTCTTGCATTGCCAAGCCATCTTAAAGTTGAAGAGAGGATGTGTGATCTTGTGATGAAGATCCGGAGCTGGAATTCAGGAAGCTGGTGGTTCAACCTTGTCTCTGGGGGACATGGGCAATTTTCTTAACTTCTCTCCTTCGCTTTCCCATCCATTCACGAGAGGCTAAGAATACTTTTCCTTATCTCTTTAGGAGAGGATGTAGCTCTGATTGTCTTACACAATGTGTCCTTGATCTTCCCAGTGCAGCAGTGTAGCTGAGGGAGGACTGTCTGGAGTTCTGTGGGCTGTGCAAATGCAACAGAGCCATCAACCTCCTGATTTTTACTTCAGGATCATAGATGGAGGATGAAGAGGATCAAGCTGGATTCAGGTTTCAGCTCAGCCATAGGTTGTTATATTGATATGAAGATGTCACCACCTATGTTATCACCCTCCCTACTGCTCCCCCTTTACAGTGAAGTAGATATCCAACCAAAGGGCAAAATTGAGATTCAGCATGGATTTCATGAAGGGGCCCTGAGACCCTCAAATGTATTTAGGTTTTTGATGTTGCTGTAGGCATCAGAATGACTTTGAAGGTGGCTTTGTCAAGGACCTCCCCCGCCTCAGTCACAGAGCTGCTGTGAGGACTCCGGGCAGCTCTTGGGCCAACACCTGAGACAGTTCAATAAAAGAATGTGACCTGTTCGTGCTGCACAGAGCTCCCATCAGAGCTCCTCTCCTGCATCTGCAGTGGTGCCTGGAGCTTGTCTGGCAGCTGCAGAGCAGAGGTGCTATGAGCTGGTCTATTTTTAGGCAGGCATCGTCTAAGCGTGCAGATGACCCTGTGTTTTCTGGTCGTGTTCCTGACAGTGCTTCTGGCTGCAGGCTGTTCCCATGGGCAATCTCAAGGTCAGGCAAGCTGATAAGCTTTGTTAGGGCTCTGTCATTTTGGCAGCTCTGCTTTCGGTGAGGAGCTCCCAGGCTGTTAGGGGTGACGTATTGGAAAAATGGTCTCTCTGCAGCTTGTTGGGCTGCAGGTCTCTTGTGACAGTGATGAGGAGATCCCCACTCTAGTGTGCACTATGGGGGATGTTCACTGCTATATTAGTGCACTGCTGGAATGGATACAGCTGGGAGCACCTTAAGACTTTGCCTTAGTGATGGAGGCATCCTGTGCTGCCTGAAGATTCCCCCTGCCCATGTGGTGTGATGTCAGCAAGGAGTTTCTTCTCTTCGCAGCTTGGGTAATGCTCCAGGTGGGGTTTATCAGTCAGCCTGTGATAACAAGGAAATCTAGGAGTGTACCTCAGCACCTCAGGAGAACACCTCTGCTTCCTCTCTGCAGAGGCCTTGCTCTGCTCCCCAGCTCCAGTGTCTGCTCCAGTGCAGCTTTGCTGAATCAGTGTGGCCTGCGCAGTGTTCTGCTGCATCATAACATCCTTACACAATCTGACAGCTCTGGCAACCTCTGCTCCAGTGAGTCCCAGAGCTGAACGAGAGGGAGCCCTGGCAGCCAGGCTGGTGGTGTGTTGGAAAGCCATGTGGGTGAATTCCTGCAGCACCTGCCCACATTAAATGCCGTTCAGCAGGATGAAGCTTTTTCCTCCCTCTCTTTTGTAAGAGATGAAACAAAAGAAAACCCCTCCTGCACAAATTTTCCTTATTTTTTTATGATGATGAGGCTTTTCCAGGTTGCAGGTTTAGCTTCTGAGGCCTGGGATGCTGCCTGCATCTGTGTGGGGCTGCTCCAAGCATGCAGTGACTCTGAATGATTCTCGTTGCAGGGACTTGAAGCTGGACAACGTGCTGCTGGACTACGAGGGGCACTGCAAGCTGGCAGACTTTGGAATGTGCAAAGAGGGCATTCATGATGGCATCACCACAGCCACCTTCTGTGGCACACCAGACTACATTGCTCCAGAGGTACAGGAAACCTTTCTTTGATCAGGAAAAGTTGGTCACAATATGAAAAGTGTAGGTTAGCTTTGGAACAGCTAGTGACTTTGGCTATGCCTTATGTAAATGCTGAGCTCAAGGTTTCCTCTTTTGATGTATTATCAGCCCCTTGTGAAGTAAAGCATGAATAAATCTTCAGGCTGCTGTATGCACCGAAATAAGCCTTCATTTTTCTTTAGAAAATGTGAGGTGAAAAATGGAAATACAGCTGCAGAAATCTTGAGAGACAGACACAGATACTGTCCCAGCTTGATTTGAAAGAAGATTGAATTCTCCTTCATTTTTCAGTTCCTTTTTCTACCTCTTCACACTCCCTGTCATTCCCCAATATCACTACAAAATTAATAAACACCTCTTCAAGGAATAAGCACCTCCAGATGCTGCCAGATGTTCTGACAGGGCTTCACATCCTTCAATACAATTGGATTTCTGTCTGTGGTTGATGTTTGCACCACACTCCCACACTCACACTGCTTCCCCTCTCCAGCTGAAAGCCTTGCCGTCGGAGCCAGGTAGGTGTTTTGTTCCCAAGGGCGAGGAGGAAGCAAGGTCAGCTCACACACGTTGAGCTTCTTGGGGAAAAAAGCTGATTCTTTGAGGAAGAAAAGGTGCTTCTGAGGCTCAGCCACTTTTGCTGGAGTTTGCCCTTTCTCTTCCAGCTCAGCCCCAGCATCATTCTAAGGGCTTGTTCCCCAGGTGACCCAGCCAAGCTAATTCAGCCCTTGTTTGATGCATCTGATGTACCTTTGTGCTGATTTTGGGGGTTCCCAGAGTGAGATCACTTTGTGTTCCTGGACATCTACCAGCCTTACAGAGAGCACTGTTAGGGCATAGCAAGAACTTCGGCGTTAATGTTTCCAAATCCTTCTTTCCTCCCCTACTCAGTTACGCAGCTTCAAGGTTGGTATTTCTTTCCCATCTGTGCTGCAGATCCTGCAGGAGATGCTGTATGGCCCTGATGTGGACTGGTGGGCCATGGGAGTGCTGCTGTACGAGATGCTGTGTGGCCACGCGCCCTTCGAGGCCGAGAATGAGGACGACCTCTTCGAGGCCATTCTGAACGATGAAGTTGTCTACCCAACGTGGCTCCAGCAGGATGCAGTGGCAATCCTCAAAGCAGTGAGTTCTTTTGGCTGTTTGCTCTCTGCCCTGGCTTTCTCCAGCCTAGTTCCAGCAAAAGAGAGCAGGGCTGGGGTATTGGCACGCAGGAATCGCGGTTACCCTGACCCTGACTCTCTTCTTATCTCGGATTGAAGGGTAAACAGAAAAAAACATCCTGCCACACTTAGGTGTGTTTGCATAGTTACGGCCTTTATAGAGTTCAGTAGCCAACTTGGCAAGCGGAGTGTGAGCCTGTCTGTGTGTCTGGGCATTCCCCTGCTTGCTTAATGATTGACAGTGTGTGGTCTTCTCTCAGAACACAAGCAGCAGGTAAACACAGGGTTTAATCAGTAGCAACCATATGGCCAAGAAGTAAAGGCTTCCTGATAATCCTCCCTGGTAATGCCAACATCCCACAGGATTGCTACCTGTCTGCATGCAAAGACTGGGGTTTGATTTTTGTGTGTTTGGGGCTGTACAGCAAAAAGTTTGAGGAGAGCTGGTGCTGGCAACGCTTTGTCCTTGTCCTGCTGTGTATTCCTAACTTTCTCCATCAGTTCTTTTATCCACGTGCCTCATATCTTTGCCTGTGACATGGGAATTAAGCTTTCAAGATTTTGAGCTCTATGTGAGCCTAATGCACTGGAACTGGCTTTTCTGTAATGATTCAAAAGGTGATTCTATGACAAGAGTGTTAAACTACGAATTGGGAGACTTAACTTGGCTCTGATGCTACTGACTTCTTCCTGGCCCTCATCAAATCACCAAATACCTCTAAGAACCTTTTGAAAAGAGAAGGATCAGAGTATTCCCTTTTCTTGAAAAAGCACTGTGGACGAAGATGCATTTAAGACTGGATATCAGTAAATATTGTGGTAATAGAGAATCTAAGAAATAATTGGATAAGACATTGATTTATAAAAACTCATGGAGTTTATAAAAACTTTGGAGCACTGACCCAAAGAAATGGGATAATCAATGATGGGATCATTTAAGGGAAAGAGGAGAGTTTGTTTTCATCAGTTTTTTAATAGTGTAAATCTGGAAGTTTTCTGCTGAAGGCTTTCTGTTGTATATGTGTTAAGCAGCTACTTTGTGTAACTGAAAACACATCTGATAAATTCCACAGAATCTGACAAATTTTCACAGAAATCAACTGACAATAAAATCCACTCCTGAAGGAGTAAGATGAGCTTTGAAATCACAGGTTGTGCTCAGAATTGATTGTCATGCTGGAGGCCCTCATGGGTTTTGGAAATAATTTGCTACATATTTAAAAGATAAACATGTGAACTTCAGACTCATTGCAGTTTCTGAAGCAGCATTCATGTGGTTGGATTGGGACTCCTAAGTGCCTCTTAAGTACCAATTCCTCTTCTGCAGTGACAAGTACTAGAGGAGTGGATTTGTTGCAGGTATATTGCGTAATTGTGAGATGGAGGTAAAATGTGGTCCTGTAGATGCTCATCATAACAGGAATCTCAGGGTGTAATAAATATGATTTGTGTTTTAGCCTCTTGATGAAATAAGTGTTTTCCTCGTTCTGATAGGGCTTCCCAGAAACAGCCAGTGCCAGCTGCAGTCACCCCAGGCTGCTCTAGCTTGTGTTCAGAGCCCAAATTTTAACAGCTTAAGGCCCCTTCTCTGATTAACAGGCAAGGAATGTGATGAAGGACACTGGAGAAAGAGGGCCCAAATTGAGGAGGGAGCTGAGAATTTAAATAGAAAGCGATTGAGCATCTCCAAAACACAGTTGGCTCAGTAACTGCTGGTTCCTTGCATGAAAAAGTCTCCTCTCCAGCCCCTCTGCTTGTCTGCTGTATTGTGTGTTGCTGGTGACACACAAATGAAAGCAACACTGCCTCTCTGAAATGCACATGCACTGCTCATGAGAAGCATTTTGCTGTGTCTGCTCTGGGAAAAAGGCTGAAACTGGGAGCATTCACCAGGTGTCTTGTGATTAACTAGTGGGAAATTACAACTGGGATGTTTACTGGACCTTCTGTTCCTCAGTGTTTCTGTTCCCTGGGTGGCTGCTACCTGGAGGTGATTTTTGCATCATATTTCCCAGCACTGGTGATAGTTGTCTACAGGCCGAATTTCTGCAGCTTCACAGTAGCTGCTTTTGGGTCCAGGAGCAGTTCACTGGAAGAGCTCCTTCTTTCCTCGTTTCTTTCTTATGCTGTTTTTAGGGGCATCAGAGCATGTTGGCTTTTGTGGGAAGGAAACATCCTGTCATGAAATTGTCTGGGGCCCTAGATTCAAATGGAAATCACACACACTTTGATTTCTTTTGAATGATAACAGATGTTATCATTGCTGAGGTGTTAAATTTGCAGTGCACTGATAATGTTTGGTCAGTATTCTTAGGTGTCAGTGTAACAGAATGGTGAACCACTTATTTTAAGGAAGACAGCAGATTTTCTATCTGCTAAGTATGTAGATTTTCTTTTACACGTACTTCCCACGCTAATATTTCTCTTAGATGCAGCATTATGACTAAATGAGCATCTTCTAATTGCTGTTTTTTTTCTCCAACAAAACATGCACTCGAGCTCTCTGATTTAATGCTGTGACGGTGGTTTCTAACCATGATGCTGAGAGCTCTGGAAAATACTACTGCAGTGACATAAATGATTATAAGTAATTACATGGCACGGAGAAGCCTGTGGAAGATCAGGGAATTAAACCTGGGTTCTCTTGTATTGCAGACTAAGGCCTTAATAGCCTTAATAACTGGATTATCCCCTCACTAAAAGTTCTGGCCTCTAACCTTGAACAGGACTAGTGAGAATTCACTGAGTTTGAATGGTACAAAGCTCTGAAATGAGAATCAAATTCTTCTGCTAGGAAGTTGCACTTAGGTATAGGTGCTTAGAGATGCTCTGCAAATAGATATATCTAGGTTTAGAAAGCATGTGATCCACCTGCCTTTGTGAAGAGCTTCATTTTAAACAAGGATAGTAAGTTTTAGGACTCATTTCACAGATGCTGTTGCCTTGTTTTGCTTTCATTTTGCGTAATTTCATTTCACCAATTTCCCCCCATCAGAAACCACATGATTTCTGGAGATTGCACCCTGTTCATCTTTGCAGTTTCTTGGTAATAACAAAACTACGTTTTAGGGCCTCATTTACGTCACTGGGTGTTCCTAGAGGGTTTGTGAGCACTGGTACCAAGGAAGGCAAAACTAACCTCAGTGCCCTGGGACTTTGTATAGAATTGAAAGCCGAAATGTTTGTGCTCCAGAAAAAAAAGTTTTTATCTGTTTCCCTTTCTAATTACTTTTGTCCTTGACATTTCCCCCTAAAAGCTGGGGAGGAAGTAGGACAGAGGTCAACCAGCAGGGTTTGACTGGAGTCAGTACTCCCAGAGGGAACATCTCACTTGTGTACCCTGCCCTGTCTGAACGTGTCACTGGCGAATTCAGGTAGTGATGCTTCAAGTCAGGAGGAGAGGATTCAAACTGAGGTCTCCTCTGCTTGTGTGAACAAGTTGAACTGGGCATGGATTTGCTTGTAGGAGTAAAAAAAGTGCAGAAGAGGGGAATTGCTGCTGAGTGGATTCAGACCACTTCAGCTTACTCTAGACATAAGTTTTGCTTTGATTTTAATTCCTCAAGGAATGAAGGAAAAAAATTTCTCCATCGCCCTACTTGATTGCCGTTACGAGGAGTTTGTGGCAGTTACAAGGACCTATTTGGTTTGTGTCTGTCAAATAAATTCTTTTAAATACTCTTTGCCGTCAGCTGACAGAGCAGTCACCAGGGTCTGATGATGGAGAGACTGTGAGGGAGAAACCTTGTGAGTGTGCAGAGAGCAGAGACTGCTGCACCAAATCTATTACAGGGAGAGTGCAGCTAGAGATTACTTAGTTACAGCATATCAATATTCTGAATTTCTTAATTGTCACCAGTAAAAAGTGCTGGAGCAGAGAGGGGAGCTTTCCAAGCAGCCAAGAGCTTTGGGATTCAGCTGAGTGAACTGCAAAATGAAATACAATCCTCTTGCTTCCCACGAGTGGGGTGGGGTTTTGGCAGCATGTTTCACTCACTCCATGCATGGCTTTCTCAGATGCAATTCAGCCACGCTGCCTTGCCCACAGGCAGCTTAGTTTGAGGGGAGAATGGAGGGACACAGTGAAAATCGGGTCTCAGAAGTCGATGGTGTAATGGGAAGCAAATTCCCAGGGAAAGCTGCAGGGATTTTCCTTCCCGAGCGTGGTTTCAGACGAGAAGAGAAGAGCTAAGCCTATTGAGCCACTCCATGGACTGGTGATCTCAGGTAGCAATGCTTGGCCCAAAGGCTTGGAAATCTGGATGAGCAATTGCAGCTTTGACGTTTTCACCCTCAGAGCCTGGTAACAGCAGGGGCTGGAAAGCAGCATTTCCCTAGGGAAGTGTTAGTACTGATCTGCCTTCTGCACCCTCAACTTCCAAACTCCTGTCACAGCTGAATTTCCTGAAACCAAGGATGTCTCTTGGCATTTTTATGCTAACCTCCAGTCTTAATGAGAGCTCTGAAACACTTCTGGCCTAGCTGAAATGCTCCTTCCAAAAGTGAGGCTTAGGCAGCTTTGCCTGTAGCTTTATATTTTGGGGACACAAATGAGACTAAAGCCTGTTCTTCCTCCAGCTGGTTAAAGACAGGCATTTTTAAAAAACTCTACTAGAGTTAAGAGAGTGGGCAGAAGTGGTTATCTCCGCCTCCAAGTGGTTTTTGTGTGGAAAAACAAACACCATACAAGAAAAGAGGAAGGTGCAGAGGAAATTGTCTGTGGTTTCAGCGCTGTGCCCTGTCTCAGCACATGTGGAACAGCACTGGGGAGTCCAAATGCCCCTGGATTAGTGTGAAGAGTGAGAGGGGTGGAAAAGTGAAGGAGCTTGGCTGAGGGCAAGCATGAGAAAAATTGCATCAGCACTACAGTGCCAAGGATACAAAAGAAAAAGTTGAAGATGATCTGTTTTTCTAGAAAACAGCAGCCTGGAAGTGACTCAAAAGCCAAATGGTCTGGTTGAGTGAACTCTCTCCTGCTTTGTGCCAATGACTTCCTTTCCCCCCTCCAGATACCACTGAGACTTTGTTCTTGCAGAATTGTGTAAAATCCCCTTTGCACTGTCAGGTTAGCTCCGAGGGGCTGTCCTGTCTGGGAGTGGTGCTTCAGACTCGGCTGCTGCAATAATGTGCGTCAGTAGGAGCTGGGTCCTGCTCTAATGACCTGTGTTTTATGGACTTGTTTCTGGCTGTCAGACCACAAGGTGAGGGAGTTGGGATTTCCTATGTGTACCCAATGTGCATACATAGAAATCAGTTGGGTGGAAGTTAGGAAATGTGTATGTGTATGGTTTTCTTCTTCCCTAAATTTACAGCTGATACTAGGTAAGGAAAAACTGTTTTGAAGGATACTTTCCTCTGTCCCTCCTTGTGGTGAAAAGGAGCAGTGTTTCCCATCATTTTTCAAGAATCCTAAGTGATGATAAAGTGAGATAAATTTCATTATTCTGTTTGTGTGTGTGAGTTGAATCTAAGACTCCCTGGGGAAGTACAAGTTTTCATTCCAAAGAAATACTGAGGAGCTACTCATGTCCCACGTGAGTAGTGGACAGGGCAGTCCAGTTTGGCTGGTTGCAGGATAGGAGCTCCAGCAGAGCCCTTGGAGACTCAGGCTGTGAAGGCTCTTACCATAATGGGCTGAGAAGAAAGAAGATTGGAGAGATCACAGGATGGTTTGGGTTAGAAGAGACTTTAAAAACCATCCAGTTCCAACCCCCTGCCATGGGCAGGGACACCTTTCACCAGACCAGGTTGCTCCAAGCCCCATCCAGCCTGGCCTTGAACACTTCGGAGGATCATTCACAACTTCTCTGGGCAACCTGTGCCAGTGCCTCGCTACCCCATAGTCAAGAATTTCTTCCTTATACCTAGTCTGTATCTCTCCACTCAGTTTAAAACTGTTCCTCTTGTCCCTATCTGCTTGTGTAAAAAGTCCCTCTTTTTTTATAGGATCCCTTTAATTACTGGAAATGTCCACATACAGATACAAAAAAAAATTCCCTGGGGAATTTGATCCAGGGCTTACTAAGGGAGAGAAAGCAAAGCAAGCACTGAGCTGTGCTGTGGGAGGACCAAACTGCCCACCCTAAGGGTGCCTGAGTGCCCAAACCCAGGGTGAGGACCCCTTCCTTTCAGAAAGGCTTTGTGGATGGTGGATTCTCTATGCTGAACCAGACTGGCCCTACCACTGTGGGCAAATTGAAAATGCCATTAATGAGGAGAAGTGGCAAAGGGATGGAGTTTTTACATCAGAAAGACTTAGAGGTAGATTTTTTAACATAATCAAAGAAAACAGTCTGCTGTGACAGGGGAGTGGAGGGGAAAGGGCTGTTCCCAAACTGCTGACGAGGATGTCTGAGTTCAGAAGTGTGGAGGATCCAAGCTGCCTACTCGCTGCAGCTGCTCGTCCCTGACATCAGCAGGAGGGTGAGGTCCTCTGGACTTTGGAGAAGTTTATTCTGTTCATACTCTGCAGTGACTTGGGGTCTAACGCCTCTGGATATGGGGAGGTCAGAAGTAGCTGTCACCAGCTCAGATACCACAGAGGTGTCTGCATCCTCCCTCAGCACGTCATTCATTATAACATATGTGCTTTCTGTTGCCCTCATCTTTTCCCTAAGTCCTGCAAAGTCAGTTTGGCCACTGTGTAAACTAGACCAAACCCCTGTGTTTGTGTTTCTCATTCCTCTCCTGAACACCTCCATGGAGTGAAAAGAGACAGACAGATGCTGATGGTGCCCTTGTGTCACTCTGCACAAGGCATGTCTCTCCTTTGCACTTGTATCCTGCAGATCTGGGCCAGGTTCTTTCTTTCTAAGTGACAGAAAAAGATAATCTGTTTCACGTTCAGTGCTGGAATAGCCAGAATGAACTTGTTTCTGAATGAACCAGATGTGAGTATTTTTTAGGCACAGTTCAAACGGAAAAGGGACAGCACTGAAATCAAAGAGGGAGCTGGATGAGCTCATTGCTTTATCCTCAGAGCTGAGGAGCCTGCTAAGAAAAGCAGATATTAAAAGTGCCTTCAAATATGCCGATGAATTATTCTTCTTGGCGTCTCTTCAGAGTTGGCGGTCTCCATAAATTCTCTTGCACCATTTGATTAAGCTTTGGCTTTCAGCGTGAGGTTGATATTTAAATCTCTCTGTGAAGCTCCGTGCTGGATCTGTGTACACATTTTTCCTTTATTTTGTTTTTCAGAAATGCTTTCATCTTGCATTTCCTGGTTGGCTCCACAGCCACTGCTGCAAAAGCAGGGCTTTGGAGCCTGTTGTTTCCCAGTTGGGTAGGAGTTCTGCAGTTTTAAATGATCTCTTACCTAGACCGTTTTTGCCATGAACACACACCGCGGTGAGGTGACAGGGCTGTGCCCCACCACAGGTGGCCTTCTTACCTCTTTTGCCTTGCATATCCATATCTGTAACCTGCTGTCTCTTATTCTTTCCCTCCTAATTCTTAAACAGCAAACAGCTTTCCCCCAGTGATTTTAATCTCTTCTGTTGATTGATCACACCTCTTTCTCAAGCGCTCCTCTTCCCCGCAGTGATAGTCCCGTGCTTCTGAATAATTCACTCTGAAAGAAAACTACAGACATATGTATAGAGCTTGCCAAGGCCAAATTGATCCTGAAATAGTCATTAGGTCTTTCACCATTGTCTTTCCAACAGGCTGAAATTAGCTTCTTGTTTAAGTCTTCAGTGTGCAAACTCGGATTTACTTCAGAAAAAGTTCCTAACCCAGCCTATTGTAACGTCATGACTCATCCTCCTCTTTCCTCCCAGTAAAATCAAGGAGTATTCATTGTGCCAACATTGTTTTCCCTGTCTTTTTTTTCCTCCATACTCCCTGGTGCTCAGGAAGGAGTCATTCCCATGTCCATACCTAAGACTTGTGGCCCAGGCTCCTTCCTCAGCTCTGCCACAGCCACGCTGATATTATAGACCCACAAATGGGCTTTGGTGAAGTCCATTAAAATCCATTATTGGGGGAAAGCCCAAGGATTCCCTTGAGAACCTGGGTCCATCCTGGATTTGGGAATGATTGCTGGATGATGAGGCCAGCTCTGGCTGTGCAGCCACTGGCAGAGGGAGTCAGTCCATCTTACTGGGAGGTCTTCACATGGTGATAGAGGTAACAAAACTCTGACTGACTGAGCTGTTCAGGGCTTTAGGTCTTACTCGTCCCTCCAGCTTTGAACTTTATGACATGCTGTGTCTTTTCAGGAGCTTTAAAATTAAAATAATTGAAATATAACCAGGACTACAAAAAAAAAAAAAGCTCCTTTGATGTATTTTTTTTTTCTTTATTGGCCTTTACAGGTTTGTCCAGGGCACTTTAGTCCCCTTTGTACTTGACCCTATGTAAATAGACCACCCAGGGTTGTGTAACAGATTCCCAGTTCGTCTTGACAGGACTATCAGAAAAGGATTAATTGTCTTCCTCTGCAACCCAAGGGAGATTCTACTCCTATTTAAAATGAGAGTGAGATCACACTCCCAGTCAGTTAGTAACTGTGATGCTCATTCTGCCTTCATGTTTGTGCTACTCTGATTGATATATTGATGTAGTAATGGACCTGCATATCCCCATGTTGTACCTACAGTCTGACTGTGGTAACTGAAAACCAGCAGCAGGATTTTGGTACTGTCCAAGCAGCCCCTGCAGCTGATGACACATGTGGAAACTGGGGATGACTCCTCAGTTCTGAAAGCACAGCTTTCTGGGGTGTTGTCCTGACCAAAACCTATGTCAAATATTCCATGTATCTAATGACTAAAGTTAATTTCTCCTTACTATAGGAGTACTAAAAGCAGAAGTGTCAAAAATCACTAGTTATCCTCAGTAGCCAATGCTCTTGATACTTGTGGTCTTTTTATTCTGCATTAATGTTGATTAGTTAGTTGTTGGTGAGTGGGGAGAGGCAAGGAAAGGCGTAAATTTCAGAAAACAGAAAGGAGGTTTGTAGCTGTTCAGACAACATTTCATCGTGGTAGTCAGCAAAGTCTCATCAGTTTACATCACCGGGAGATTTGGAGCCAGATGTGTCTGTCCCACATGGGAGTTGCTCTGTCCACCTGGGTTTATTTTGCTAGTCTGTCCACCTTGGTTTATTTTGCTCTTCTCTTGCTCAGCACTGTTTGCAATCCAGTTAATCCTTCTTGTTCCCTCGAGCTCTGTCTGGGCAGCATGGAGCAGCCATTTCTGCACCAGGGGAAAGCAAGATCAAATTTATCTGCTTCATACCCACTGCACTGACATTTTATCCTTCTTGCCTGGGGTTGCTTATTGACAATGATATCACTGCTGTCATGCTTATTGTTAAAGTCTTCTGGCTTTTAGGGAGTTGGGCTGAAGACTTACTTTTACTTCCCTTCCCTTTTTAACTGGAAAAGGAGATAACAGATATTTCACACTCTGTCTCTTCCTCCCCTACCCCTTCCTTAAAATGCTTTCAGGGCAGTCTTGTACTTCTGAACCCTGGCTCTGTGCTTGCTGGACCTTCTCAGCACTGAAGGATTTCACCTGCTCCCAGTTTGGTGTAGCCAGGACTGCAGTGTGGGGGTACCCACACCTTGTGGGTCACATCCTGGCTCAGCACCACGATGAATTGTACTGATAGGAGTCAGGACTTTGAGCAATTGATCCCTCTGTGTGCAGGAGAGGAGCAGAAACACCACATGGCCTCTGATGGCTGCAGTCAGAGCAAATCCCCAGAGTGAAACAGGGGTGGCATTTGAGAGAGCAATGGTCCTCAGCACAGCACTCAGGGAAGGTCAAGAGGATTCCAGCTTCCAAGTGTGTGGCTCACACCCACAACCAGGCACTGGCTGGGCTGCCCTAAGCACAGGGACTTCCATGGGAGAGCTCTCTGACCACAGCATTTGGTGAAACTGGGCTTTGCTGCCTCCCTCACCCCTGTAACCCACTCGTGTGTCCAAGCTCTGGATTGCCCCTGCCTGGGGAAATGAGGCACATTCATGAGCATCACCTGGCAGGACTGGGATGGAGGCTGATGGGAGCTTTGCCCAGGAGAGCGAAAGACAATTCTGGCTCAAAATGAGCAGCTTTTTTATTTAAAAAAAAAAAAAAATCCTGGCTTCCAATTATTAAAAATAATACAGGCATTAACAGACAGAGCCATAGAACCATCTTTCTTCTCTTTTGTTTGAGGGCTAATGACACCCCAGACCATGGGTTTGTTTGCCTTACATAATAGGCAGCCAAACTGTTTTCAGCAACTGCAGCATTCAGTCGAGAGATTCATGGAGGGATGCCTTAATTAGAGTAATTGCTCTATTTATATAATGATTCCCTTTTGTCTGAGATCAAATGGATCTTTGAGAAATCTTATTTCCTTTCCAGTTAATTTCTGCCCTGTTAGTTTAGCTCATGAATCTTAATGAAGAGAAGCACCTTGGGTATCTCCTGATCTCCTGCTCTCCCTTGTTACTGGAGGAGAGGCTGTGGGGCATTAATCTCCTGTGCTGCTGCTGCTCTTTACTTTGGTAGCAACGTGGGAGAAACACCAAATGGCAAATTTTAAAACCATGAACAGGGAAATTTTCCATTCCTTTAACAGTTTGACTTGACTATTACACTGCCACAATCTTAGCAGGGGCCCTGTGAGGCACGTGGTGTGATGCAGAGGTGACACTGAGGTACTGCCAGCCTATCTGTGACAGGCTGCCCTTGGACTCCTGGAAAAATAAAATGATGAATTTTCCTTGGTCTCTGTTCCCTGCCTGTATGATTAGAAATATCTTCCATCTCTCCTGTGAGCATGTGTTTGAAAGATGAGCTGCTGGGACACAGCACAGCTTTCTCTCACGGGGTAAATACACCAGAGTCCTGGTGGGAACTGGTGTGTCTAAAATATTCTTTAGTACAATAAAGAATGATGTCTTCCTTGTCCAGGTGGTTGACAATATGAGGGGACTGGCTGAGCAGAAATTTGCATTTCTCTTCCTGAAGTGCAGTACTTCTGTGACAGGATTGAGCCTTGTTAATGTTTGCCTAGAACGTGATGCAATCTCACATAATCTGTGATATTACTCATGAAATTAATCATTTAAACATTTTTGCTGATGCAAATAACACATGCATCAGTTACGTAAAACCAATCAGGGATTCCAGTATTGAGAAAGGAGACCTTGTAATTCAAGGAAATGAATGCAAGGAAATATCTGGTTTGTGCAAACATCCCTGCAGTGACTCCAGGGCCGTTAGACTGATTTGCAGACTCAGCCTCTCGAGACAGAAGTTGCAATGCTGCATGTGAGCAGCACTGGAAGGGTCCACTACAGCCTTACTCAGTGTATGAGGAGTCCTGGAGCCCTTTCCAGAGGGGTCTGAGCTGTGGGTGAGGGGAGGACCAGCACAGATCCCCCTCACCTGCTGCAGGCTGAGCTCCCAGGGCTGACACAGATTTTCCCCAGTGGTTGGCACTGCTATGACAGCATTTTTTCCTTGTAAGTTCACGGGCCCTCTGTGCACTCATCCCCAGCTTTTAATTTCTTGTCATGGCTTGCTGCATTTTCTCTCAGTAAAAGTTTTCAAATGATCTCGTGAAGTCATGGTTTTGGCTCATGCCAGCTGCTGGTTTTGGCTGCAATGCTGCTGGGAGGGTTAGCTGAGGTCAGGGAGAGCCTTGCTCCAGTTTGCTGCTTGGCAAATTGGTGTAGCCCAAAGGATCCCAGTCTGAGGATTCTCCCAAGTGGCTCCTTACCCTGGGAATGGGATAATTTCCCATGTCTGGATGTGGTCACAGAGCAAGGGCTTGACAGCCTGGTTCAGGTTTGAGCTTGATACTGTTGCTATTGGTTTTGCTGGGAGGCATCTTGGATTTGGGTTTCTTTTTGCTCAGGAGCATCTCTGGTTTGCCTTGTTATTGTTACAGTTAAATTTTTTTCTTTGTGTTTTTTTATTTCTTCATCTGTGTGCCAGAGATTGAGGTCTGGCATTCATGGTTATTGTGGAAAATTAGAGACACTCAATTAAACATTAGGAGATGACATCTTTCCACAAAAAACTTTCTGCTGAACATCTCTCATCACCTGCATTGGAGGGTTGTCCTTGGAAGAACATTGAGGGCTATCAAACCTGTGAAGCAAGTGTCAAACCCTGGCCTTCCTGGGAATGCCAGGAACAGCCAACACTTTGTAAGACATTTTCCAGCTGTTTCTGAGTGCAGCCAAAGGGATCATGGGCAAGAGGAGCTACACTCCTGAAAATCTTTCCTCTGTGTGTGCAGAGGGCAGTGTCTGTGTCGTCTGGACACTTTACCCCTCCTGCTGCACACGAGCCTCTCACATGGTCAGGACAGGGCCATGGGCTGCAGTTACTCATTTCAGAGATGAAGGCTGAGGTTGTAATTAAGTTTTTCAGAAATCTTGAGCTCGTTCCTTTGCTGCAATGTCATCAGACAGCAGAGGCAGGACGAGACGGGCTGCAAGATGCTGCCCTGCTGCAGCAGAGAAATGTCAGTGCTGCCTCAGGCAGGGAGGAAGCAGGATTCATGGCTTTTGGAGCCTTTCAGAGGTCATTGGATTCTTTGAGTTTTCCTGCCTACTGGGCAACAGAAACTGAAAATTAATCCATTTCTTGTCAGTGCAATAATTCCTGGTGAGTTCAAATAGTGTTTGAGAGGCTTTGTTATTCATTGTAGTGGAAGCGGGCTCCAAAATTTTCATTCTGTCATTTTATATACTTCTTACAGCAAAGCAGGCAAATCTTCCAGTGCAGAACATCAGTGCTGTCTCTGTTGGAATAATCATTTGAACTCCTGCTTTTCAGCTCAGATAAAGGCTGGAGCCTCTTCCCAGAGAAACACACCCCCTACACCAGACTGTGACCCACCTGCCTCCTCCAAAATTCACCAGGAGATTTTATGTAAGGGAGGAGCAACCATGGCCAGCCTGTGGTTTTCCATCACAGCCCCTGGGTGCAGAGGTGTGTGTGCATCCACAGGCTGGGTAACCTGCCCGGGTGCTGCAGTGCCCAGAGTACAGGGCTGTGTTTCACGTGCCACGTTGCTCAGAGCCCCATCCAACCTGACCTTGAGTTCTTCCAGGGATGAGGCACTCTCTGGGCAACCTGTGCCACATTTTTGCTGAAGCAGAGCCAGTGTGAGTTTGACTGCCATGAAAGGGGAGCCTCTTCACGTTGCGTTGGTACTCTTGGTAGAGTGCATGGTCTGTAATTCACTTTCAAGGTCCTGCTAGCCTGCGTTGGGTGCTTCCAGTTCCTGGGAAACAGAGAATCCTCTCCCAAGGATTCTCTGTGATGCAGTGGGGTCACTGCAGCTCCTTGTGCTTCACAGCTGTGTTTTTAGAGAGCCAGAGAGGCAGCAGCACTGAGCGCAGCTCAGCTCATTCATGTTGGAGGCAAGGAGTAATAATTCAGAGGGGTTTTGTGGAAGCCTGGCATCGGTTTCAGCAGCCAGCCAGGGCAATGTGCTCCAGTAGTGGATGAACTTGAATCCTTTACTCTCCTCCTGCCTCCTTTAGGCACCCATTGTGTGGTGGATGGTGCCTAGTCACCCAACTGAGGTTTCCCAACCTCTGCATCCAGTGGACAAACCAGAGCTGGCCGCTTGAATCTGAACAGTTTTGGTTTGAGTGTTGTTTTACTTTCTCAGACCTCAAAACAGCCCACCTTAAGCCTTTGCCTAATCCTCATTGTCCTAACAAAAAGGGTGTTTTAAGCAGCCAGGAATGAATTTATGTTGGCTCTTCACTTGTTGCATTGGATGCCTTTGCTTGGTGCAGTTTTGGCATCACATGGAATAAATCAAGCAAATAGGAATGTGAACACACTTTTATATCCCAGGGCTCTGAACTGGTCTGGAAATGGGCAGTTGGGTTCAGGTTTTGGTCTTATATGGTTGGGCATGAATGGGAACCCAAGCAAAGTGTGTTGCCAGTCCTTTGCAGAGTTTATTTACTTTCATGAATATTTTTTCCCTTTCCACATTTAACAGAAGGTTCCTGGCATAATGGGGGTGGTGGTAGGGCAGGAGCCAGGAGACATGTGATGTATTCCCATATCTTTTCTCCATTTTTTCTTGTCTTTTTGGAATGTTTTTGGTCTATAACACTCCCAGCACCAGCAAGCTCTGGTCTTGTTTGAGCTTTCTAGGTGTTCCAGCAATGCAAATAAGAGGTAGTGAGGTGCAGATATCCATCTGTGGGGACAAAGAATGAATTTCTAGAGAAAGACAGGACTGCCAGGAGGTTTCTGGTCTGTTTTGCAAAACAAAGAAGCGTAGTTCAAGACTTGCAAAGGCTTGTTTGAACCAGATCTCTCAGAGATTTTGGCTTCACCGATTTCTTGTCTGTGTCTGGGCATCACTATCCCACAGAAATGTTGGGGCAGTCTCTTGGGAAAAAAATTGTGTTGAAGTTCTGCTGGTAGAAAGGGAGAAGAACAGATTGGGGGGCTGGGGAGACACAGAAGTTCTGCATGTCCTTGGGCCTGACACTGGAAATGCTGCATTACCAGGGGCTGAAGAGTCCAGAGGAGCATGGAAAGAGCCTACAGCAGCCACCTCAGCTTTGTTCCTGTCCTGGGGACTGCTTGTACAAATCTGGGTGCACTCTGCAGCTCTTTCTACTGATGTTTTGGGTGGAATGCTGGAAAATGATCCTGCTGTGGGAATCCTGTGGCAGCACACATCCTCAAAGGGCTCAGGGGATTAGGGTGGAGCTGGGGGGGTTTGTGCTGATGCCAGCAGAGTCTGAGGTCCTGCAAGGTGTCAGCTGAAGATGCCCCATCTGCTTTGGTCCTGAAGCCCCCTCAGAATGGGGTGTTGGGGAGAATTCTATAAATCTGGCAGTTGTCTTTCTCCTCCCCACCTTCTCTCTAGATGGGGAATGACTAGACCTTTTATCCACTCATCCTAGGAGAGTTTGTACCTTGTGAAAGACTCCTGCAGTCAGAATTAAGTTGGTCTCTCGCTGCACCTCCCCTTCTTTTCATTTCCCCATTGCTGAGATGCAGCAGACTTGGCCATTCCCAAAACAGTGACCGATTGTCTGGTTTGGCTGGTTCAGCTGTTTGCTAAACATAATGCTCTTTCATCTTCCAGGAAATCGTCTGGACACCTCCACCGGAGTGCAGCTTGCTTTATGCTGCTGTTTCAATAGGCAAATAAAAGCAGCTATTTTCCCAGTTTAAACATAACCTGATTTCTCCAGTGAATTGGAAATACTCGAGGGGAGGGGAAAGATTGTTTATTACTGAATTTTCAAGAACTGTAATCCTAAATTAACAAGCCAACCAGCTCTTTTGCTTTCTGGGGAAAGGATTCTCCTCCTCCCCTTAAAGAATATCCACAGCACTCACTTAATCATTTTCATCAGGACCTAAAGGGCACCCACCAGGACCCTCTCATACCATCTGTGTGATGTATGGCTTTCCTCATTGCTCCCTGGCAAGGCAGGGCACTTTGGCTGAGGTTTGAGATTTCTTTTCACCAACAGCAGAACAAAAAATCCTTTATTGGCATTTCATCAGTGAGAGAGGAGATGGTCACCTGTCTGCTCTCATTGGCTCAGGGTTGGAGGGCTCCAAAAGCCAGCGCCTTGTCCATTTTCCTGTGTTTCCTGAGATGACAGGAAGGAAAGCGTAGGCATCTGGCAGTGCTTCAGCAGGGAGAGGCTTAGGAAAAAGGCACAGCTCAGGACTGACTCCAGACCAAAGCCTGGCAGGCTGCTGAGTGGCATTTGAGAGCAAACTTATACTCCTGAGAAATTAATACAGAGACAAATAATGACCAAACCCACTGAGCAACATCTGTAATGTTGCAAATGATGCAAGTCAACTTTCTTTTCTTACTGTGGTAATCAAGGATTTCACCAAAAGCAAAAGGGCCGGGGAGAAATCCACCCTGACTTCTTCCTCTGGGGAGCGAGTCAAGTTCCTCGCATGCGGTTCCATTACAAGGAACTTGAGAAGTCTAGCCAGCAACTGGGTTCAACAGGAAAGCTGAGGACAGGCTTTTGTGTGGCTGCTGCCGGGTCCCTGTCCCGTGGCCGTGCCGGATGGGAGGGAACAAACAGCCCTTTCTGTTTTGCAGTTCATGACGAAGAACCCCACGCTGCGGCTGGGCAGCCCCGGGCTGGGCGGCGAGAGCGCAATCCTGCGGCACCCCTACTTCAGGGAGCTGGACTGGGACCTGCTGAACCAGCGGCAGATGGAGCCTCCCTTCAGGCCCCGGATTGTACGTGGGGAGGAGGGATGGGGAGAGGAATCCCTGGGGTGGTTTTTTTCCTCTTTTTGGCTCTATAAGCAGATTTATTCCCGTGAGACAGGAAAGAGGTGAAGAAGGAAGGGAAGTGAGGCCTCTGGCCCTGGCTTGGCCACCTGGTGAGCTACCTCTTTTTCCCTCCGTGCTCCACCTCTTTTCCCCTCAAAGGCAGCTCAGTGAAAAGGTGCAGATTTGTAAAAGCAACTGCAGCAGGTTAGGCACTCAAATACCCTCTGGCTTTCCCCAAAGATAAAACAGGGTAAGTAATCCTCATCCTGCTTACTTCACCCACCCCTTCACAGCAGGGCTGTCTCTCCCTTGCCCCTCTGTGCCTATTCAGCACCCAGCACAGTGCTCCCTGCTCAGGCCACTGTCAATGAGTGCTTCAAATGGCAGAGAGGCTGCAGAGGACACAGTGCTGCCCCTGTCCCCAGTGGTGCCACACAGCCCTAAGGATGCTCTGTGAGAGAAGAGGGCTGCTCTCCATGGACAGCCTTTCCAGGCTTGTCTCTGTGACTTTCTTGTCTTTGAAATTATTGCCTGGAGTGGCTTATCTAAGGCTGTGGTCACTCTGCAAGCTCTCGGTGGCAATGGTCCCAATCTTGCTCTATGACCACTGGGTGCAGGACCAGGTACCTGGGGGAGGTGTGGCAGCTCAAAAGCAGAATCTTGAGTTCCCCTTAGCCTGAATCAAAGGCTAAGGGAGCCTGCTCAGTCTGCCACGAGCTGGGCAGGATCTGGACTTCAATGTCAATAAATTTTATTGACCTCAGTGTCAATAAAATATCTTGCTCTGGGTGCAGGGAAAAACATGCACCTCATGAAAATGTGCCACAAACCCGGTTTGTGTGTGTGCATTCTAAACAGCCCCACTCTGTGGCACACAGTGTGGAATCCAGCACCTGGAGCCCAGCCATTTGTCTTCCCACGGCCCAGTAATTCAGTATTGTGCAAGTTTAATGGCTGGCACAAAGAGGAGTGTCCTCCACCCCCTCCCCAAAACCCAGCTGAGACACTGCAGATAAGGAGGGACTGTGTGGAGTCAGCCAGTTGGGGACACAGCTGATAACTCCACGGGGTCTGTGCTGCCACTTGGGGGAATCGACTGATTTATGTGCCCTGCCCTGCCATGTCTGGCCAGGGAAGCCCCCAGAGTTGCAGTCAGTGAAATCTGAGAGGGGGTTCCTTGTCAGAAGCTGGAAAAGGCTTTGCTCTGTAAGAGGCTCTGCTCCCAGTCCAAGCCCAGAAAAAGCTCTCAGTCAGCTCAGCCTGTGTTAGGGAAGTGATGGTTCAATGCACGCAGATGCAGAGCAAGGATCAAGTAGACAATACATACTTTTGACATCTCTTTCCCTTGTCTTTTCCATTTGACAGAAATCCAAGGACGACGTGAGCAACTTTGATCCAGATTTTATAAAAGAGGAGCCTATCCTGACCCCCATTGAAGAAGGGATCCTTCCGATGATAAACCAAGATGAATTTAGAAACTTTTCATTCACCAGCCCAGAACTGCAGCAATAGCTATGGCTCTGGAGAAAGGTTGCTGAGAGGACTGGGAGGAGATGAAATGAAAACCAAGTTTACCAGTAATTTCATTCTCAAGGAGTAACAGTGCACTGACTTGCACGATAGAGCAGCACCACTGTCAATGTTACCTTAATGTGAAATTGAAACCTTCCTGTGTTTGTAGGACTTCTGCAGCTCTTGGACCAAATATTGACAGGGGTGGAACAAACATGATACTGTAAATAGCTGATGCAGACAGAGCATTGGATGCTGAGCTGGTTGGCTCAGCCTGGATGTCATCGCTTGCCGTGGATTCGAGGAGTCGGTGTGAGCATGAAACAAGTGTTTTGCAGCCCTGAGCCAAACAGACTTGTTACAATGCTGATAGTTTGCAAGACTCTTTTGAGGAGTCCCAGCACTCTCCAGAGTTTTGGAGACGTGATCCAACATCCCGTGGCCTGACTGAACCAGATGTTCCTACTGATTTTACCTGTTTCCTGCAGTATTTATTTCTTTCCGAAGCACAAATGGCTCTCTTTGACACTGTTTGGGTTCCCATGTGAAATATTTCATTGTGCTGACTAGCAGAAGGAAAAAAAAACAAATGCCCTGTGCCCCACACAGATTCTTCCAAATCAAAGGGAAAAATCCTGTGCTCGTAGTGTTTTACTGTTTGTGCGTGTTGAAAAGTTCTAGTGTTTGCATTCTGTGAAATGCCTTTTTACATCATGCATCTTCAATGCTCCTTTCTTTGCCTCCCAGCTGTTTTCAACTATAATGTAACTTGTTGTACTGTTTATTTAGGCCCTTTCTATTTAATTATGTTACACAGAGCCCCTTTTGTGGGTTTAGTGCCTCATTAAAATTTTGATCCAAAGTGGTAGCACTTGAATTATTTGTAGCATTACTGCGATGGGAGCCGCAGAGCTGGCAAGATGCTTGAAAGCAGAGTTGTCAACCAACAGGTAACACAAAAAGGGCAGCTTTTCTCCCATGAGAGTGATAAACCTTATCTGAGATACAGAGTGGTTTGGTTTGGATTTAAGGGCTCATTACGCTCAGGGCACTTATTATGGGTTGCATCCTCAAGCTTCTGCCGCGGGCAGACTGAGATGGTTTTTCAGTGCAGATTTTAGAACCCACATGCTCTGAGAGATGGTTCTGTGCTTTCCCTGCTCTCCTGGAAGTTGGATGATTTTTTTGTAGCTGCTTGGCACAGCTTTGCGCTCCTTGCTGGGCTTGAAGCTCTATGACAGGTTTATAGCCTCTTCCTTGGGCAGATATGAATTGCTGGAGAAGGAAAAGGATTTCTAACCTCTTGCAAAACTGATGATGTTTGTATAGTGCTCCTCACAGGCTTTAACTTGAGAGAAGGGTGAGGTGCAGCAGAGAGGGACAGTTCTGCACAGAACTTGCCCCACTGCAGCTGTGGAGGTGGTGTAGGGGAGCCAGGAGCCTTTGGCATGGAACTTGCATGGTCACAACTCCCATTACAGCACAGACCCCCTGGTCTGTAGGTGCTCACTACTCTGAGACCAAGTTAGAAGTAAGAAATCAAAGGTGAGATCTACATGCAAGAATTACTCCTCCCTACTCCAGTCCTCTCTATTTTGCAGATCACTTCTACCTCTAAAGCATCTCTGAACTATCTGACAAGTGGGGCAGAGGCTCAGTCTCTTGGACTCTTCCTGTCTTTGTGCTTGTGTGTTCCACCACTTCTCCCTCTTTCTTTCCTGTGTCTCCTCTTCCAGTAAGCACAGCTTCATCCTCTGATCTCCCTTCCCTTNGATTTTTTTGTAGCTGCTTGGCACAGCTTTGCGCTCCTTGCTGGGCTCGAAGCTGTATGACAGGTTTATAGCCTCTTCCTTGGGCAGATATGAATTGCTGGAGAAGGAAAAGGATTTCTAACCTCTTGCAAAACTGATGATGTTTGTATAGCGCTCCTCACAGGCTTTAACTTGAGAGAAGGGTGAGGTGCAGCAGAGAGGGACAGTTCTGCACAGAACTTGCCCCACTGCAGCTGTGGAGGTGGTGTAGGGGAGCCAGGAGCCTTTGGCATGGAACTTGCATGGTCACAACTCCCATTACAGCACAGACCCCCTGGTCTGTAGGTGCTCACTGCTCTGAGACCAAGTTAGAAGTAAGAAATCAAAGGTGAGATCTACATGCAAGAATTATTTCTCCCCACTCCAGTCCTCTCTCTTTGGCTGAGTCACTTCTACCTCTAAAGCATCTCTGAACTATCTGACAAGTGGGGCAGAGGCTCAGTCTCTTGGACTCTTCCTGTCTTTGTGCTTGTGTGTTCCACCACTTCTCCCTCTTTCTTTCCTGTGTCTCCTCTTCCAGTAAGCACAGCTTCATCCTCTGATCTCCCTTCCCTTCCATGGGCACCTTCTGGCCACACTGCAGCCCATCCCTTTGCTGATGTGTAGATACCCAGCTCCTCCAAAGTGAGGCAAGAGAGGAAGAAAGACAGATTCTGTTGTATAAGCGGGAGAAAAAGAGCAGATTTCTAGAAAAATGATCCAAGAACCAGTTGTGCAGGCTGACTTGAGTTCCTTTCCCACATAGGAACAAATAATACACAGGGATGGATGTGTTTGCATGAGGGGACCACCATGGCACCTTGTTCACATGTGAATGATGTGTGGTGTTCACCTGTCTGGTGCAGACATGACCCATGGCAATTCCTCACTCCAATTCCCACACAGTTGATGCCTTAAATGGCTACCTAGGAACAGAGACTAGACAGGAATAAAGGAATAAAGGAGGGATTTATTTGAAAGGCCTTCAGAGGAACACTCTGGGCTCCAGAGGCTCCTGCCTCACTGCATCCCAAAATGGACAATGACAGCTCCTGAGTTCTTCCCACTTTGATATCAGCATCAATTCCCCAAACAGAACCCAGCCAAGGATGGAATTTCCCCAAGCTTGCCCCCCTCTCCCCAAGATGAAGGTTTGCAGTTCTTGGGCCCAGGCAGGTCTGGGTGTCCTTGGAGAGCGAGCTGGAGAGGCTTTGTTATGTCAGTGTGAGCATGAGAGAACAGCACTTAATGAGCTACAGAAACTTCAGAGTTGCACTAGCAGTGCAGGATTTGAAAAATATAAAAGTTAAAACCTGAGGCTTCGTGGTTTCCTGGCATTACAACTGCAGCAGCGCTCGCTTGGCAAGGGGAAAGTGCAGCTAAGTTGGCCACCAAGAGTGGGAGCCTCAGGACTGTCTGAACTTGGTGTTGGCAGCTTTTTGACTCCCCCACTGCTAAGGATTATGAGCAACCTCTCCTTCCCTGGAGATCAGTAGTGAACAGTAAGTGATGCACCCTTTTTTGCCAGCATGGTGGCATCATCACAGGGTTTCATTGGTTTGTTATTCTCTGGGGCTCTGAAGGCCTTATGGAATCGTTCCTGCTGGAGAAACTGCTGCCACAGTGCTGTGTTCAGCTTCAAAATGTGATCCCATCTCCATGGCCCCAGAATCTGAGTGTTTACATCACTGACAGCATGAAGAATGTGCAGTAGTCACCTTTGGAGACTTTTATTGGTATGTCAATATCATATTTCATATGATATACCCACCAGTATGTGTCCTGAAAGCTTGGAGAGTGGGAACTAAGTGACCTCTGGAGGTGTCTTGCATTGTTGTGAACTGCAAACCAGAAAGCTTGTACATCTCTGGAGGAGATAAGATGGTTTTTTGGGGAGCAGGAAAGCTCTCACTTTGGCCAGCCAGTACCTGCTGTGGCCCAGAGCTTGTTGGCTTGATTGGGCAGGGATCAAATGACAAAGGCAGCTTTTTCCCCAGCTTCTCTTTTCCTTGATTTTAAGTGGCATCAGTGTAACTCCACCCTTCCATCACCCTTGGTGCAAACTCATGGACAGATTTGTGATTGGTCTTGGAAACCTAAGGTTCTGCTATATAGGAATTTTCTTCATTTTCACAGATTTCACCTGGATCCTGATTTATAATTTAGGGCAGCTCTTTGCCTTCACTGCCTGCCTGGAACTCCTATGTCTGTGTAATGCTTTCAACCACTCAAGTCAGCAAATTTTGAGTCAGCCACATTTGGCCAAGATCCCTGAACTCTCCCATACTTTTTATTAGGAGCTGCCGTTTCAGTTGTGTTCCCCGAGACTCTGCAGGCAGTATGGATGAAGATGAGCTCAATAAAAAGTACCTATGCAGTGGCTTTGCTTTTGAAAAAGCTGGATTAGTGTTTACACTGCCATTGAATATGTAAAGAAATACTCATTTATTTAAAAAAAATAAAGGGCAAGCTGGGGTACAAAAAAAAAGCAAGAGTTTTCCAGGAGCTACTCTTCCAGTTCTTTTGGCTTCATTGCTTGCCTCAGTGGGTGCAAGATGGTTTTAGTTATTAATTTGGTTCTGGCTTTAGAAATATATTAAGCTGGCAGCCACAAGTTTGCAAGGTTTAAAGCATAAAATGCTTGTATTCACTCCAGTGTGAAAACTGGCAATTGAGCAAATTGTAATTAGTTCCCTTTGCACTGCTTTTAGTGCTTGCATGAAAAGAGAAGATCCCTTTGATGTCTGTAAATTTGTGTTCGGTACGATCCTTTCATTTTCAAAGAGGTTCATGAAATCTAGCTATAAAATTCAGTGGCCTACGTCTCCTTCAAGGCCTTTGAAAGTTGAGGGTAAGAAGCAGATGGCCTGTGATGAAGAGATGAAAATAATCTCGCATCTACTCATGCTGGCTGTGCTGCCAAAGACATCATTTTTAATACCGCTGCTTGGTAGGCAATGGAAAAAAATCTCACAGACTTCCAGTGCCCAAGGGATTTTAAAGTAAAAAATTCAATTCTGGCTGCTGGCTGAGGATGCTTTGAATGCATTCTCAAGGTCTGGCGCAGGTTCCTCTCCTTGTGAAGTCCTGAATGGTTTGCTGTAGTAGTTTTTCCCTTGGTCCTGCTTGCTCCTCCTACAGAAGCTGCTCTTTCTCCAGTCGGCTTTGAGAGAGGCTCCGGTGGCTGTGGTGTGGCAATGGACTTGATTAGCAATGCCCAGAGCCAGGAGCATTGAAGAGGAAAACATGTCTGGGATCATCTGCTCTGTCCCTTGGCCAGAAAGGAAAGAGCTGTTCGCTGCTGCCTGCTCTCCCTCGGTTTGTTCAGCTGCTCAAGCGTGTAGCCAGAACATTTCTGCTCCTCCCCAGGGAGACCATTTCACAGCTTTTACAACTCTTCCCGCTAAGTAAATGTGCTGATAGTTGGAAATGACGTGAATGAGATGAAAATCTGTCTTATCATGCTATTAGGATTCTCATTGGAAGCTGCAAGTCAGGGTTTGTATTACTAAATATATACAGGGCTGCCAAACCAAAGCATTCAGAAATGATGAGTCAGGTTGTCTGAAAATTGCAGCTAACTCAGTATCAAGAGCTTTCCAAAATAATAAATGTCAAAGTCATTTTCTTGCTTTTTTTCTTTCTCTTGGTTGTTTTTTGGGTTTTTTTTAAAAAAATCTATATTATTAATAATTTGGACCCTGTGCTTCTCCACATCAATAGGAGCTGGAATACTGTGCAATTATAATTTTTTTAGATGAAAGCTGGGGTCTGTGAATTGATGTGAAGCCAGGCATTGGAGCATGGAGAAAGATGCCAAACACCAAGAGAGGGGTGATAAAACTGTGAGCAGACATGGGGTTTATGTATTTTTCCATCTCTTCCCATTGTTTATGTACAGTCACTACAGTGTGGTCCCTTGCCTTCTTGTCTCCAAAGCCACAGAGCAGGGCACGCAGAAGGCACGGGAGTGAGGAGGGGGAAGAGAGGAAGGCTGGGGAAGGCATTTATGTGCTGTGGAGTCACTGTGTGTGGGGCTTGTCCAGCAGCATTTCTGAACTCGTGCATCAGCCCTTGCCCAGGCCTGTCACCTTCTGCATCCCACCCTGCCCATCCTGCCTTCCCCTGGGCACAGCATTTGGCATCACCCCTCAGGCTGCCATGGGCTGGAACTGTCCTGCTGATGGACAGGCCTGAAGGAAGAGCAGGAGGTCAAAAAGCATGGAGGAAAGGGAGTGGTGTTGGCGTTTGGCAACCCTGGCATCTTCTCATGGGCACTGTGGTACAGCCAGTGTCCCAGTGATGTCTGTATACATGACTGGCAGCTGAGGGAGAAGGCCAGGCTGTCTCCCCTCTCATGCCTTTAATAGAAGCTAAAGGAGAGAGGAGACAGGGCAGTGTCCTCATGAAATGGAGTCACAGCTCTGGGTTGTGGCTGACAGGATGCACTGTGTTTTAGAATTGCCTCAGGCCACTTGCAGGCAGTAAAGGCATGCAAGAATCATCATTTCTGCCCCATCCACACTGGGGAAGACCCTCCATGAGGGCAGTTTGGTCAAGGAGACTTGGAGACCACAGATCTCAGCGATGTGGGCGTTAGAGGACGTTGCCAAGCAAAATTGCAAAGGAACGTCCCCAAACCCTTTCATCCCAAGAAGGAAGCTTAAAATTAGCTTGAGTCAGACAAAGACAAAGCCTTCCCTGTGTGGGCTCCCCCAGGTAATGTGTCAGTGTGAAGGTTTTAGCCCTGGAACAGTTTTAACTTGCCTGTGGTGTCAGTTCTGCTCCAGCTCTGAGCTCCCATGGCTGTTGTTGGCAGCAGGTCTTATAAAAGTGGAGTTGAGAGACTTTAGCAGTGAGTTCAGGATTGCTCAAAACTGGTGACTCAGTTCCTCCAGTGCCTCCTTCCCCCTCCTTCAAATGAGGGGTTTATTCATCACCTGGTTTCTCATTTCCAACCATTTGATGTGGACTGGGGTCAGGGCCTCGGTTTTTCTAAAGCAGAGGCTAAAACTGCATTTCAAGATAAATGGAACCTCACTTGAAGGAGTGGCTTCAGGAACAGAATCTCCAGATCTTCAAACCACTGCAATGACTTCAACACCACCACTATAACCACCACATCTGCCAGGAGAAGAACATTGCAGGAGTTGTTAATGAGCCCTTTTTGAAGACTGGCCAAGGTGTGCTGTAGTTCAGCTCGGAGTGAGAGGCAGTTTCATGTATCTCCACCTTATCTACTGCTAGACCGAGACGGGAAGCAGTTCCAGACCTCCCAGTTATTACAGGCCTGTCTGCTGCCCAGAGATGCCTCCTGCACAAAAGTCTGGCTTTCTTTTCCCAAATGCTGTCTGGAGGAAACAGGGTGTCAAGAGCTTTGTTGGAGATTGGTGCTAACTGTGGTTTTCTTCAGAACTGAGACACACTGTCCCGTTTACCCCACAAACAGGGTTGTTGGGTTTGCAAATTACTCTGGGCCGTGTCTCCTCCAGCTTCTGGGATGTTGCTGTCTCCCCACTTTGGAGCAAAGGCAGTGCCATCAGTAGCTCAAACCTGACTGAGGCAAGAGGGCAGCATTACAGGTGAGTATTTTACCTGGAGCTGAGTCACCATTATTTTTAAGCTCTGTGAAGGGCTTGAGCTGAGGTATTGTTATCTGACAGACATATCTGGACATGTTGCACTCCTTGGGGCAGCCTTTCTGCTTGCCTCTTCTCAGGCCCTTTATTCTCTCTCATCACCAACCCTTTCTCCAAGGGGAAGGCTGGGTGGAGGTTTTGAACCTCTTGATGCTTCCACCACTTCCCTGGACAGTGGAGAAAACCTGCCTCCAGCTGCCTGAGGAAACAGGTCCAGCGAGCCCTGTGTCACAGGAGAATGTTACCTTTCAGTTGTTTAAAACCCAGTTTTAACTGGAGGAAAAAAGGCAAATGGGGCCTTTAAGCATGCTCAGGTAGGCCTGGACTTTGACAAAATCTCTCCGCTTGTGGGAACCTTCATCCCCAAGTTTCACCAGGGCTCCCTGCAGACCCATGGAAATTACCACGTGGAGTCTGTGTCTAAATTACACCCTGGCAACTGAAGGCTCTTTTGTTTCTGCTTACAATGAGCAGGAGTTTCCTCTGCCAGTTCGGGATGTCTTCTCTCATCTGTTACCCCGTCTCCTTTAATTTTCCTTCCAGTGCACCAATTTACCATGGCCCCAAGTCTCCTGCTCACACAGAGGGGAGTTCTGCCTGTGCCCATCTGGTGAAGACACTGTAACCCAAAGTGGGGCTGTCTCTCAGCTATTTTGGTGGAGTCTGGTAATTTGCCTGACATGGAAAATCCCCAAGCTGCAATCAGTGCCCAGGATGCTTGAGTGGAAAATGACAAAATTATAACATGGTTCATCTCCCCGTGGTCAGTTACTCTGTGCCTACACGAAGTCTGGGGCAGCCAGGGCGAGTGTAAAGGTATCCAGCCTTTCTTTTGGCTCCATGGCCTCTGTGTTGGGTTAAATAAAGGGGAAACAAAGCACCCATGGCCTAACAATTGTTAGAGGTGGGTGGTCCTCAGTTCCTCTGAGAGCATCTTGGGCAAAGAGCCATCGACCACCTCTTCCCTCCCATTTGGCCAGGCCTGGGCAGAGGGGGTGGAGGGAGGGAGGGATGGATGCTCTCTCCTCTCAGCAAGAGGGAATGTGTCTCCTGGGTCAGAGGGAGGGGCCTGGGAGCCTGGTGGTGGTGGCCAGATTTTCAGGGTGACCTCATGGAGGTGTCTCCAGATTTGGTGGAGTGTGGGTGTATCCCAGGGACTCCTGAGCCCTAAGAAATGGGTTTGGAGCACCTGGAGTTCCACACCAGACACATGGCCCACAGTACCCTGCCTGGAGACTGGTTCCTAGGCAGGGACACGGCCTGAGCAAGGAGTTGCCTGGAGCTACCCAGGCGTGGAGTGAAAGCCTTAATGCAGAGAGCTGATTAGTGCTCAGCTGGGCTGGAAGAGGCACTCGAGGTCACTGAGGGCCTTTGCCTTAGTCCCACCCAGCTGTGCACTCAGGCTGGGGCCGTGGTGAGCAGCTCCTGGGGGAGTGGAGCCTGCTTGGTGTGCAGGACCTTGGGCTTGAGCAATGCGGGAAAAGGCACCTGGGGTTGGAATCAGGGAACTTCTTTTAAGCAAAGAATCCTAGAATATCCTACACACAAGGATCACAAGGGTCATTGAGTCTGGCTCTTGCCCCTATACCCAACCATCCTCATTTAGACGATAATGAGCATTCTAGTTGAGAAATGGTGATTGAAGCCCAAGCCGTTGTTGGTGCCTCCCCTGCTCCTTGCTCCCAGCCTCTCCCACTGGGCACTGCTGCCCTTGAGCCAGTTGTTTATGTAGTGATGAGCACAGGCAGCAAGAGCCCTGTGCTGATTTAGGGTCATCAGGAAAAGGTCACACAGGCAACACCTAAGCTTCTAAATCTTGGTGTCCACCAAGACAGAAAGCAGGGTTCTGCAGCTTGTTTTTATGACCAACATAAACTAAATCCAGCATCTTCCTGAGATAGGGTACGAGATCAGCCTGTAACAAACCTGAGTAGAGAAATAATTTTCTTTTAATTGCTGTTGTAGGACAGTAGAGATGAAAAACCAAGTGTCCAAGGGTATAGGAGCCCTCATCCCCTGATTAGATACATATAATGAGATGGAGAGCTAATCTATCATATTTAGAATCAGTCAATTAGAGGGTTAGAGCTGTAGATGCATTTAGCTTTAGCGTTAGGGAGATATTTAAACCACATACTGTACTTAGTTATTACCATGCTAAGTGATAGTAGATGCAGGTCACCCTATATATGGGCCATGGTAATCAGCTTGAAGTATTACTAATTAAGCCTTTTCACCTTTGGGCTCCCTTCCATGCCACCACACATGAAATGGACCATTGAGGTCACGGTGAGATGCTCCTTAAAACCCAACACCCACTGTTTATGGTGGAGTGTGATTTGGCTTTCCAGTTCAGTCTCTGCTGTGTGGAGAGAGCTGTAAGCACGCAGCTCTTGCTTTAGTCATGTATTTTGCTTCTGAGTCTCAAGATGCCAGCTGGGCACTGCCAGCCCTTCACTTGCCCAGATGCCTGCCTGGCATTATTTGAAGCCCATAAACTATCCAGGTGAATAAACCACGTCAAAGTGAGCGTGGCTCTGGCATCTCCCTCCTGGCAGTCCTCAGTCGTGTTTTCAGAAGAAGTCAATAAAAGCTGCAAATGTTGTAGTTGCTCTGGAAAGAAGCTTATGCGATTAGGCAGAAGGTCAAAAATAGAAAAGCTCACAAAGGAAGGGCTGAAAAATTGTGGGTGTGGTGCAGTGATGCCCAGAGACAGCTTCACTCCCTCCCTCTCCATGCCCTGAGACACGGGTGGGTGTCCAAGGTCCTCAGCTGCCTCTCACACTGGCCCCTTTTCTACAGATTTTGTGGATCCCTCAGCCCAAAAGCTCTTGATGGCTTTATATCAGTATGCAGTTGCATCTGCTTGTGGGACTTTGCTGTGTCGGGCTGGTGGCAGAACCAAGGCCCACCCTGCTGCAGGGGACCAGAGAAGAGGGAGCTTTCCTGTGCCTCCAGCCCAGGAGAAAGGCAGGGGTGGCCATGGAAATGGGGCTGCAATGACTCTGGTTGCTCTCCAGCCCAAGGGGAGCAACTGTTTTGGAGGAGCTTTTCTCTGGCAGTGTTACTGAGGCATTCCTGGGAGCACTCAGGCTCCACTTTGATAGAATCATAGAATATCCTGAGCTAGGAGGGACCCACAGGGATCATCCAAGTCCAGCTCCTGGCCCTGCACAGGACAACTCCAAGAAACCCACCATGTGCCTGAGAGCATTGTCCAAACATTTCTTGAGCTCTGGCAGGCTTTGGGCTGAGAAACAACCACACTGCCCTTAAACCTTCCCCTCGCTATCCTTTCCTCGGATGCTAATTGCTCCATTTCTGCCTTAATTGCTGGTCTCCCAGGAATCTGAGTAAGACCCTCTTGCTTGTGATGGATAGTGCTGAATACATGCCCATAGCAGCCCTTTCAAGGCACTTCCAAACCTTTCAACCCCTTGTACCTCTGGGGCAAGTCTTTGCAAGCTGGCAGGAGCTGGCACAGAGGACTTGGAGCAGGGATTCTGGTATTCCCTCTCAGGAGAATACCAGGAACTGGTGCTGCTCACCAGATACTGGAAAAGGTCTTAATTTTGGCGCGCCCTGGGACCAGGAAACAATTTGAAATATTGGGTATTTTCTGGGACACGGGGCAAGCATTGCCTCAGCTCATCTCAGCTGGCTGGGGCCAGCTGGTGAAGATCCCCCTTGGCAGGTTTGGGGCTGATGGAGACCTGTCCTGGGGAGGTGGAGGGAGGATGATGCAATGAGCCACAGCTCTTGCAGGGCTGGGGCCGGGGCGGGGGCAGGGAGAGTGTCCATGGTATCCGGAGCCGGCACTGGACACTCAGGGTGCTGTGACAGGGCAGCAGCTCTTCATGGGGCTCGGAGGGCAGCCAGGGCTATTGGCTCTCTTGGCAGGTCCCTAGTGTTTCACTACCTGTGTTCCCAAGGGCCAGGGACTCTAGATGGAGCACAGAATGTTGATGTAGAGTTAAATTAGCAGCAAGTGCCTGTGGCAAGAAGCCTGTGGCAAGAAGCCTGTGACAAATGTTTCATGCTTTCATAGAATCATAAAAGGATTTAGGTTGGAAGGGACCTTAAGGATGATCTTGTTCCAGCTCCTCCACTTCACCTTCTGCTAGACCAGGTTGCTCCAACCCTCATCCAACCCCGATGATATTTCACTTCTGGTGATGGAGAAGTATTTCTGTCCCATGAACTGTGCTCTCCAGCAGCAGTAAAATCTTCTGTTTGGTTTTATTTTCCCTAATTCTTGGCCAGTAAGTGCAGGTCTTGGAGGGACTTTCCATCTGGCCTTGTTAGCAGGTCATGTTCAGCTGCACCTCAGCACTTGGCAGGTTGGTCAATCACTGGACAAGTCTTTGCAAATCCACGTTGAGCCAGGCCAGCCCACAGACACACCTCACTCCATACCTGCAGGATCTGTGCATTGTCTTATTCATTCTCCTCCTTTTGTCTTTCTGCTCATCTGTGATCCTCCAGTGCCATTTCAGCTCCCTATTTGGGGAGGAGAGGTACCGAGGAGAAAGTATCAATGTGACCTCTGAGAAGTTGATTTTATCACTGTTTGAGCCTGTGTTTTGTCTTGGGGGAGTTGTTTGTTGTTGGTTCTCCCAGCTTGCCGAGCTACTCCAGTGCTCAGTCAGCACTTGGGGGTGGTGTAAATAAGCCCAGCTCTGCGTAGGGATGTCTTTGCTGTGGTGTGAGCAGAGTGTTGCCATTGGTTTGAAGGCCAGCTTTGGTGGTGGCATGGCCACCTCTCCATCTAGACCAGGGAGGGTGGTGCTTCCCCTTGCTTCAACCAGCAACAACCGTGGGGCCATGCTCTCCTTCTCCATGGAATGGGACAGGTGCTCTCAGGACAGGGAGTTGTTCCTGCTCTTGCCCATAGGATCCACCACCATTTTTGCTGACTGTTTTTCCCCATGAGCTTTGCCAGTTTTCCACAGGTACCAGAGGTGCCCCACGAGCCATCCTCTGAGCCACGGCCCATCTGTGATAGCTCAAGAGAAAAAGGGCTAAAACTGTGGGGGTCCTGCATGGCAGAGACCTCCAGCTGGCATCTGTCTCTGCTTGGAAAGATGAGGATTTCTTTGCCAGCTGGGGGTTGTGCAACAACAGCCATGCCTGGGTCAAGAGGGTGGAACCCGCAGGAAGTGTGCGAGTGGTTTAGAGATGGGGTGAGAGCCTGGATTTTCAGAAGTAAACTTTGGGTCATGGTTTTGGGAGGTGCTGGGACTGGGTTGGTATTTTCCTGTTTGTTTTTTTGCATTTCAGCTCTAGGTCTCATCAAGAGGCCTGAATTTCTGAAGGTGGATGCTCAGCCTGGACTCCAAGCCTGTATTCCTGGTGATGGTGATGGAAAGCCTGTGAGTGACCTGAAACATCATCAGCTTGTGTGACCCCTCCCAGTGCATCCCATGGGAAGAGGGCGAGTGAGCCCTCCCCAATGACCTGCTACAGGGATTTAGGGGGAAAAAAAATTCAATAACCATGCTGAGCTCTGCCCCAGCTGTCAAGCCCAGAGTTGAGGTGGTGTGAATGTTGTGGGGATGTACCCTGGCACTGGGAAATGAGGGCTAAAGGCAGACCTGCTCTCAAGTCACAAGTAACACAGGCTGTGGGGGCATTTAGTTGCCTCTTGACAAGGCACTGGCTGGGAGGGGATTGTGTTTCTTGCAGCATCCCTGGTGCAGGAATATGACCTGAGGCAGTGTTTGTCCACCAGCAAACGCAGCAAACAACCCAGCTCTTGGCGCTGGCCTCCTGCCTGGCAGCTGATGCCAAAGGCTGTTGCCGTCCCTGTGGGATGGAGACACAAGCCTACCACAGAAGGAGGCATCTTTCCAGCTGAGGGAAGCCCAGAGGTTGTTCTTTTGGGGTCTCAGCTGCAGAAGCCAAGCAGG
This sequence comes from Vireo altiloquus, assembly GCA_013396875.1. NCBI lineage: Eukaryota > Metazoa > Chordata > Aves > Passeriformes > Vireonidae > Vireo > Vireo altiloquus. Next base: position 8,288 of record VZRF01001126.1, on the reverse strand, counting down.
TGCTGTGGTGACAGGAGGAGCCTCCTGCTCACTGCCTTTGCTGCTTCTCCTCGTCCGAGGCTGTTGCAACATCGCAGCCGACAAGTCAAACATTGCAAGGAGTGCCCTTTACTCCTTCCTGGGTCAGTTGCTGCTGAATCACTCAGTATTTGCTCTGGTTTCATGGCCCTTCTTATCAGAGCTTTTTACTACTTCACCCTTCCACTTCCTGGCACACCAGGGTTCATCTTGTGGCCCACTGGGTGTTTCCAAGCTCTGTTTCCAAGCTGCCAGGGTTTCCATCCTGGTCCTGTGAGCCAGACAGGCTCAGCATCCCCACTGCTTTTCCCTCAGCATCCCCACTGCCTTCCCAGGCATGCATCAGGGCTGACTAAGGGCTCTATCTCACTGTCCCAGGGGGATTTAGCTGCAGCACCCAGCACATTTCTGATACCTGCCCACCCCAGTTAAATCTCTCCTGGGACATTTCAGCCCTCCACAGCATCCTGGATGCTCCCCACTGTGCTCTGGGGCGTGGGGTGTGAGGTGAGAGTATCCCAGAGGCTCACCCCATCCTGAAACAAGCCTTAACACCATGCATTAACACCTCAACACCTAATTTTCCTCCCCTCTGCTGATCAGAAGGAGCAGGGTCTTCAGGAGCACGAATCATGGCTCCTCAGGTTCACAGGCCATCCCAGATGGAGCGTGCCCAAATTTTGGATGAGGCCCTAAACCAGGCCATACCACCCAGGGAGCTCCCGGCTGGGTGGGTACAGCCATTGCCCTGAGATGCCAAGGTGTGGAGCAGATGTTTCCAGGGCTGTGGTCACATCTCTGCAGCATCCTAGAACTGATTTTGGGGTCTGGATCTGATGAAGGGTCACAACTCTTCCCCCCTGCCCCACACCACAGTGTTGGATACCCTACAGACCCATCAGGGAGCCTGAGGAGGGTGAGGCTCCCTGCCTGTGGCCTCAGTTCACTGCGCCCCTGTGTTTGTGCTGTGGCTGATTAAAGCTCTGGGCCAGGCAATTATGGGACACGGGGTGCATAAACTGGAGGGTCAGGGGTGTCACAAGCTGGGGAGGTGAGCTCCTCTGCCTTGTTGGAGAGTATCTGGGGGTGTATTTGTGGCTCACTCCCGCCTTCCTCACACTGCCTGAGCCACTGGATCACCTTCACGGTACGGTGATTCCCAGGTTTGTGGTGGTCAGCAGTGGCCTGGAGGGATTTGTTCTGTGCCTGACTTAGTGGTGTCCTTCCCTCCCTGGCAAGGATGATTGAAGCAGCTGGAGAGCCTGGCCCTCCGTGTCCAGGCAAAAGCAAACCCTGGAAAGCCACGGTCAAGTGAGTTTTGCTCTTAGAGTTCATTCCAGATTTATTTTCAAGGACTTCTCTAAATTTGTAATTTGAACTTCTAAGAGAAAATGTCTAACAAGGAAAGACAAACCCAGCCCAGCACTGCAGCTCTGAGCATCCCTCTCACATCTCAGGGCTTTCTTTTTTTGATACTGGTTTGATTTAGAGTTTTCATAGAATCACAGAATGGTTTGGGTTGGAAGAGACCTTAAAGATCATCTCATTTCAACCCCCTGCCATGGGCAGAGACACCTCAGGTTGCCCAGACCCCCATCCAGCCTGGCCTTGAACACTTGCAGGGATGAAACATCCACAGCTTCTGTGGGGAACCTGTGCCAGCGCCTCAGCACCCTAAGCATTTTGTTTTAACCACTTTCTTCTAACCACTTTCTTTCTTTCTTCCTTTCCTCCTCAGAAGCCAGCTGTCTGTGTGCTGTCTGGATAAATCCAGCTTTTTTACTGCTGCCCCACCTTCCCATCTCCTGGAGCTACGCAGCAGTTGAGACATGGTGTTCATGTGCATATACATGTTGTGTATGGAGAGATCCTCTAGTAATCTTAAACACGCTTTGATCAGAAAAGTAATGACTCCCTGGCATGAATTGCTTCACAAATTTTCCTTTTGTGGAGAGAAGCTCCTTGGCTTGAGCTTTTCCATCCTAATAGGAACAAGTTATATCTGATGAACAGACCTTGCTGCTTTCACTCACAAAGCAGTCATTTACTCTCCAAGCAGCAGCATCCCAAACTTACCATCCCTGCAGCACCATTTGTTCAGCAGTGCACTCAGCCAGGAGAATAATGTGGGGTGCAAACCATGGGGTTCCTATCTGCTCTGCACCATCTGGCATGGCTTTCCCCTTCTTGGTATATTTCAGGATGCCTAAACCAGGCAGGGAAATGTTTTTCTTCGTGTGAGGAAATTCACGTCACCACATAACCAAATTTATCCTGCAGAATAGCAGCTCCCAGTAGATCCAGTGGAAAATAGTTGTAGCCCAGCAAATTCCACTTCGGCCCATACAGCTGCAAAGCCATAAAAGACTTGGATCTTTCCCTGCACAAAGGTCCTATAAAGGCTTCCTGCAGCCTTGACTCCTTGCCAGCCCAGCCTCCCAGGCCACCTCAGCCCAGCCAGGACTTTCCAAAGAAAATCCTGTCAAAACCTCCCCAATTTCTCTGGCTTGTGTTTTGTGCAGTGCTCTGATGTGAAAATATTGATTCTGGACTTTAAAGCAGCTGCTTTGTGTATTTGACCAATTCAATGGCACCAAAGTTTGGTCTGAACTGTCCTTGTCCTTGTCTGGGTCCTTTTTTATATTTTTAATGCAACCTTAAAAGCACAGGGGGTAGGAAAAGCCAAATATAACAATGATTCAGCACAAATCCTATATACAGGCAGTTTTGTCTGTTTTGGCTACATGCAGCTTTTTTTTTTAATTAATTTTTATTCTTTTGCCCTCCAGATTTTATTCAAAAGGGAAAATTTTAAGACTGTTTCAAAAGAATGTTAAGCATTTATGTAAAATAAGTAAAATAATACTGATTGAAAAAATACAGAAACCCAAGCCTTTACCTAGCAAGGAGTAGGTTTAGATAGGATATTAGGAAGAAGTTTTTTACTGTGAGGGTGATGAGGCTCTGGCCCACGCTGCCCACAGAAGCTGTGGCTGCTCCATCCCTGGCAGTGTTCAAGGCCAGACTGGACGTGGGTCTGAGAAACCTGGCCTAGCGGAAGGTGTCCCTGCCCTGGGCAGCAGGGCTGGAACAAGATGATGTTTAAGGACCCTTCTGACCCAAGCCATTCTATGATTCTGTGCTGATCACATCGATCTGCCCAGAGATTTCAGTGCCCAGGGCTTTTCAGCAATTTCTGCAAGCACAAACCTTTCCATGGGATTGAAGCTGAATTGGTTTGTTACAAGGAGCTGGTGTCCATCCTCTGCTTGCAACTCACTAGGCCCCAGTCAAAACTCCTTTTTGTTTGGTTGACATGGGCTCAGCTCATGCCTGTCCCTGCTCCAATTGGGATTTGGGTTGGAGCAGTGTTTGGAGGTGGTCTGGCTCCATTCTGGCACCCCACACTCCTCAGCACGGTGCTACTCCCTGCTAAGCAATTCTGAGAGGGGGTCTGGTGAGAACTCTTTTGGCAAAGAAGCAAATGATCCCACCAGCAGCCCCAAAGCCCTGCATCAGTGATCTATGCACCAGAAAACACTCTGGCCTCACTCAGCAGTGTCCCAGTGAGGTGTCATGCTGAGCCAGGCTGAAAATTTAACCCTTGGATGAAGGAGCATTGAAGATGTATTTGCTCAAACTTGGAAGTGCTGTTGTATCTCTGAATCAAAACCTTTCCATGACTTGACACCTGCCTGTGCCTGGGCAGTGTGGGAAGGCAGCCTGACCTGCCCTCCAGCTCCATGTCCTGTCCCCTTACTTAGTCCAAGTCTTCTTAAAAGGCCAAAAGGCAAAGCAGGAGGATAAAGGGTGAGAAATTTCCTCCTGGGCATGGCTCAGTGACACCTTGGGTTAAGTGTGTGGCTATTTTGGAACAAAGCAGGCAGCGTGAGAGATGACAGGCTGCCATCGATGGGGTTCATGGGGATGTGCTGGGGTTGGTGCAGGGGCTGTGCTGTCCCCTTCACCAATTTTAGATTGGTGAAATCCCAAACTTTCCCGACCCCATCCTGGTGTCTTACACAGGTCTGTAGGATGGCAGAACTGAGGAGGTGCCAAGGGCTTCCCACTGAGCCCAGTGGGAGAGGCTGGTGTGTCTTGTGGGGCTGCAGCCCACCTCTGCATTTGGGAGAGAGGGAGGAGAAAAAGATCTAGCTTTGTGTTTTCAGGGTTTTCAGCCTTCTCACCGAGCTGGAAAATACTGGAAAGAAAGTGTGTGGGACAGGGAAGGAAAATCTTGTGTGAGGCACACCGAAGCTGAGAGCTGTTGTCTTGGTCACAGGGGAAACATCTGCTGCAGTGGGACTGGATCTGATGTACACAGAGCCGCTCAGCAAAAGTGTCCTCAGGAGCATCATGAGACAGTTTAACTCTCTCCAGCTTGTTCTAAAAGGTGAGGAGCTGACAGGAGCCTGCCTAGCACAGCTTTTCAAGCAACAGGACGACTCGAGGCGGGTGTCACACAACATGCTCACACAGGGCCAGCAGGGGAGAGCTGAACTTCAGATAACCTGCTAAGACTAAAGCAAGAGCAGCTGAGAAAACTGCCCTGGCTTTCCACCCCTGCCAGTACCAGCAGAAGCCAGAGATGGAGCAGTCCTGGCTTAGATAAATCAGCTCACTGGGCTTTGTTGCTGGCTTTTGTCCGCAGGTGGGCAGCTCTTCACAAGGCTGGTTCCCCACTCCCTGCAAAGCTGTGCAAAACTTGCATATCACCACCAAACGTGAACGGGTGAGCTAGACCCAGAGCTCACAGGGCACTTAACTCAGCTTAAAGCAAAGGTGAAAGGGTTGTTGTCCCTGACCCCACGTGGGGATTTGCTCCAAGAGAACCCTGGAGTGAGGTGAGCAGGGAAAAAAATCTTCACATTGAAGAGCTTGTGGAGAAGCCAGGGGTGCTCCAGGGTACTTGATTGGGATAGAGAATCAGGAGAGGGCTTGGGGGGACTTATCCTCAGAAGAGAGGCAAAAAATGAAACTCCTCAGAGTTTTTGAAGCTGTTTGTGCCCTGAGTTAGTGCTCTCGGTGGGCGTCCCCCTTACAGCATTTGGTGAAAGCGAGTCTGAGGGTTGTTTAGCGGCAGTTTATTTTTAGCTGAGATGACTTGTGACAGCACAATGGTGTTGCAACACCACGGTTCTTGTCTGTGGCTTCCCTGTGCTTTGGTACAGGAGCAAGCGAAGGCTCCTGAAAGGGGCTCGTTGTGCTGGGAAGCGCAGAGATGTCGCAAGAGCCAGTTCCCTCCCAAGCAGGCAGACAACAGACCTGCACAAGCAGAAAGAAGGAAGTGGAGATGGCCTTGTGGGCAGCCTGTGGGTCCTTGTCACAGCCCCACTGTGGCTCGAGCTGCCTGCCCCGACCCCAACATAGCCAAGTGCTGCACAGACCCCAAGGACCTTCCTCTTTGAGGGCATGGGGATGAGAGGCTCCTTCCACAGGAGCTCCTTCCAGCCTTGCTGTTTCTTGCACAGCTGCTTTGCTTTCCCCTCTGTCTCCTCCATGAGCATGAACCACACTGCTCTGAAATAGTTGTTCTGACTCCAGCAACGTCTCTGCAACTGGATGAAGTGACAGAACTGGAAGCCAGCACAGGGCCAGGGAGGAAATCTAAACCTACAGCCCATCACTGTAACTAAACCTGTCTGCCAAAGGCAGCCTTCTCATTTCAGCTCCTTACCTGGTGTAAGAGAAGAGACATCAAAGGAATAAGGATCTGGTTTCCTCAGCTACTGTCCTTTCACCTGTGCCTGCTTTCTGCCTGTGTAAATCCATTAACTCTTGCCCAAGGTAACAGCCCAGAATGAGGTACCTGATCTGCCTCTTTTCAGGCAGCACAACCTGAGATTAAAGCTGTGCTAGCTTGGCACACCGCTCAGTAAATCCCTACGTGTTGATTCCCTGTCTCCTCCTCAAGTTTTACAGGATGCCGACAGCTTTCTGCCTGTTTTATGGTTTCATGGCAGTCGCTCGACACATCAATATGAGAATTAATTAATCTTGGCTACGGGGTAGGCAGCAGCTCGGGCAGCCCAAGAGCAAACAAGGTCAGGATTTCAGCAACAGCCCATTTAGAGAACATTCTGGGGCTCCAGCAGAGCAGCCTCGTCTCTGCAATTTTTATTTGGATCACTGCTCTCTTGCCTTGTTTGCAAGTTCTGTCCTGTTGACAAGGCTGCTGTGAAGCCAAACCCAGAAGATTGCAGCAGATGACTCTGCTCCATACAGGGAGCAAGGATTAGGGCAGGGATAGTGTTTGGCTTTCAAACATACAGTCACTACAAAACAATTATTGACATAAAATCCCTTTACTGATGTCCCAGCTTTCACTTGATGATGTTTAAAGGTCAGAAGGAAAATCAAAGGTTTTTCTGCCCTAATCCCTGTAAGTGCTAAATTCATGGAAAGCAATTGAACCAGCAATTTAGATTAAGGCAATAGCTTCAGATGATGGAGAAACTCTGCTCCTCAAAGGATGCCTGAATGAAATGTGGCTTTTAAGCACAGGGTTGGAATTGCCCTTGGCCTCCTGTTACAAAGGTCTTCCTCGGTAAGTGAATAATCCAGGACAGCCATGCTTATTGCAGTGCTCAGCCCTGCAACATGCCCGCAGATCACAGTGAAAGACTTTGAGCAGCAGCAATAAATACAGGGGGAAGGAAAGATCTATGTCAGGCTGGCTCTAAATTAATCTGTTTCCTGAAAAAAATCAATAAATCATTACTGCTACTAGTGAACAGTATTTATCAAGTTGATGCTGCTCTTCATAGTCCTTGGTTGGTATGAAATATTTTTTTAATTTTTTTTTCTCCTGCCTGTGCAGCCAAACTTTCTCTGGATTGTCAGAGTGCAGAGTGAGGATGCCCTGATGGAGGGGAGGGATGTCCTCTCTCCATGCAAAGGAGCACAGTGAGTACAAAGCACAAGCAAAGGCAAACCCAAAGGAAGGCTCGAGGGTGATGTGACTCCTTTCTTCCCCAAGCCCTGGTCACAGACCCTGCTCCAGCTGAATGTCCTCAGCTCAAGCAGGCAATAATCCAACAGGCTGCGAGGTGGGAGATTGGATCTTGCACAGTTTAGTTGGGATGTAGCCAGCTCGTTTCCCTGGTGCCTGTTGATAGAAGGGCTTTTACTGCACACACAAACCTGAGCACAGACAAAACTCATGTCTCCCCTTCTAACAGGAGAATTGAGAGATATGACTCTGTCAGCAAAATGTATTTTTCATGTGAGTAGGTTGGGTGGGGATTTAGGTAGAAATCACCCTGTTGCAACCCCCTGCCATGGGCAGGGACATCTTCCATGAGAGCAGATTGCTCCAAACCCCACCCAACCTGACTCTGAACACTTCCAGGGACTGTGCACCAACAACTTCTCTGGGTAACCAGGAAAATCATCCTGGACCTTCTCATTGAGCTCGAAAGCTGATGGATAGTGGTGTGTGGATTTGCATGACCCAGCTCCTATAAACTGACAGTTTTATTCCCATGTGAGATGACTCTTTGTAATGTAACCCCTAATGCTGACCATCCTGGTGAAGCAGAAAAATCTTATTAGGAGCAGAAACTTATGAAATTCCCATTTATCACTCTTAAGCAGCAGTTGCAACCATCCCTCTACCCCAAACCCCTTGGCTTCAAATTTTCCTTTTCTTTTTCTTTTTATTTTTGAGTTTTAGATTTGCCTAGGAAATTTCTCATCCTGAGAACAGTTCTGAGAAACATGTTTTCCATGACTTGTTGCTTCAGAAATGTTATTACTGGCTTGGGAGAATTCTTATACAAAAAGATTAAGTTTCTCATGCTGGAAAATTCAGACACTACAAATTTTTAATGTCAAAAAACCAAACAAGTAAAAACAAGTAATTTCCTAAGAACATACACAATCTGGTGTTGGTAGTTTTTCATGGGAAAATGCTTCACTCCAGTGTGTGTGCCTGTTTCTAAGGAAACTAATGGCAGATGGGGTGAGAGGAAAAACACACAGGATAATTACAAAGCCCCACTTATCAACCTGCTCCTAACCGTTCTTTGGAGTGGTAGGCAAACATGCAAAACACTGAACCACTCTGTTTTTATGATGCTTTGAAGTGTGAGTTCCAAAGAAATTTTAACTCGCATCACTTCAGCATTTCCATAGCTGGGTAGTGCTGGTGTCTTGGGGCAACAGACACCATTTGGGTTTCCAGAAAGAAGTCCAGAACAGAGGATCTAGTTAGAGATAATCTGTCCTTAACCAAGAGAAGAGATGGGCAAAGGAGTGATGCCTTAAAT